>JASBQH010596440.1:0-11978 GCA_030264935.1 Desmognathus ochrophaeus | reverse complement strand
AGCTGACACCATACGCCACGGTTCAACGTCGAGGAGGAGGAGGAGGAGGAGAGGATTTTGACTGCAGGTTGGATGAGAGCGTGAACCTCCCGAGGCAGCAAGGCTGGAGAAGCAGGAGGAGGAGGGTGGGGAGGGGGAGGGAAAGAGGGAGTGGTGCTGCTGTGAAAAGGAGGAGGAGAAGGAGGTGGAGGAGGAGAAGGGGTAGGGGGAGCAGCATAGGTGAGGAGGAGGGGGAGGGCCCAAGGGTCGAGAGAGGATGAGGAAGGGAAGGAGGAAGGGAGGGAGGGAGGGGCAGGGCGAAGGAGGTGGAGAATCCGGTCGCGAAGGAGGGAGGGAGGGAACGCGGGGGGGAGGAAGAGTCCTTGTTTCCAGGCTTCGAGGAAGCAAGCCGAGGCGGTGATGGGTACCTTTCTTTCTCCTTCTTCTCCTCCTCCTCCTCTTCCTCCTCTTTCCTCCCATCCACCTCCTCCTTCCGATGAGTAACACAAAGAGAAAGGAAGCGCAAGCACATTTCTTGCAAGCCGCTCTCCCTCACCCTCCTTCCCTCCTTCCCTCCTTCCCTCCTCTTTCCTTCGTCGCTTCATCAAGACACGTGCGATGGCCTCTAAGCCCTTACGTAAGGAGGAGGAGGAAGATGATGAGGAGGGAGGAAGGGAGGGAGGGATGGGAGGAGGCGGTGCACGGTGCCACCCTTCCTCCTCTTCCTCCTCCCCCTCCTCCTCCCTCCTCTCTGCATTTCTCCTCCCTCCATCCTCCTTGTCCTCCTCCTCCTCCTCCTCCTCCTCCTCCTCTTCTTCTTCTTCTTCCTCCCCCTCCTCCCCCGCACCTCTAGCCCTATCCCTACCATCGTTCTTCATCCCTGCTACCCCTCCCCCCCTCCCTCCTTCCCTCCCTCCCCCCCTCCCTCCCTCCCTCACCAGCCCCCACTCCTCACACAATACCATGACCCGATCCACTTGCCCTGTGCCCAACAATAACTCTACATACAAGGCAAATGCCCTCCCTCCCTCCCTCCCTCCCTCCCTCCCTCCCTCCTTGCTCAACCTTGCCACTGCTTCTTCCACCCCACCCTCCCCTTCGCCCTCCCCCTTCCTGAATCCCACCAGTAGAAGCGAGCCTAACAGCGCCAGAGCATACGAGGAAGAGGGGAGGGAGGGAAGGAGGGAGGAAGGGAGGGAGGAAGGGAGGGCAAGGGCCCTTCCCATCCCATCCCAGGCGGGATGAAGGGCAGTATCTGATAGAGAAGCGTGGGCGTCAGAAAGGAGAGTCAATGTCGCCCTAATCCGAAGAGGAAGTGGAACAGCCACAGCAGCCATAGGAGTAGATGTAGTAGAGGGAGTGATGGCAGCAGTCGTCAGCAGCATTTCCTTCCCGCCCTCCCCCTTCCACAACAAAACAACTAGTTCTTCAATGGACGGAGAAAGACGAGCCTTCCATTTCTCCTCCCCCCCTCCCTCCTCTGCTTCCTCCCCCCCTTCCTCCCTCTCCAGGGTTCTAACCTCCCTGGGAAGCTGCTGGAGCCATCGAGCCATCCACCCTCCCTCCCTCCCTCCCTCCCTCCCTCCTTCCCTCCTGCTCGACGAGGACAGCAGCAGCCCACATAATTCCAATGCCACGTTTTCGGCCTCGAGGAAAGGAGGAAGAGAGGGAGGGAGGGAGGAGGGGAGGGAGGAGGGGAGGAGGAAGCGTGTGATGTAGACGCAGGCCTGAGGGAGAAGGCCGTGGAGGGAGAGGTGAGAAAGGAGGGATCGGGCGAGGAAAGGATGGAGGGCGGCCATGCGTAGCACCAGCGTCAAAATCCTCGTCTCAAGGGGAGAGGAGGACGAGGGAGGGAAGGAGGTAGGAGCGTCATCATTGCTCCCGGGCAGCAGCTCCGACAATCCCCCCCCTCCTCGCTCCTCCTCCTGTTCCTCCTTTTCCTCCTCCTTCTTTTCCTCCGTCGCTTCCTCTTTAGATTTCCTCCTCCCCATATCCCGTTTTCCCTGGCCCTCCCCCCCTCCCTCCCTCCCTCCCTCCCTCCCTTTCACCACCTTCAATGCCAAGGTTATACCCCGCAATAAGGCAGGGAGGGAGGACGGCTCATTGAACAAGAGCGCATGCAGCAGCAGCGAGGGAGCGTGAGCGGAGGTCAAAAGGAGGGCTGCCACGGCCAGGGGGAGGGGGAGAGAGGGAGGGAGGGTGTGGAGGAGGAGGGGGGGGAGGAGCAGCTCGAGCTCTTGTTGGAAAGAGGTTCGGTTCAAAATGTCAGCGTGGTGGTGGTGGTGGTGGTTGCTTGTTCTCCATCCCTCCATCCATTCTTTACCATACATGACAGAAGATCTTCGTCGTTTCCCTTCCTTTCGTCCTCCTCTTTTTCTTTTCCCCCTGCCACCACCACCTCCTCCTCCCCCTCCACTGAGGAATGAGGGGGAGGCTAGGAGGGATGGGGCGGGAGGAAAGGAGGAAGAGAGGGAGGACGATGTCTGCTCCATCATTCTCTCAAGCTCCTCCAACACGAGCGCCACACGCTCGTTAGATGTGCCGGCCTCGAACCGTAAAACCGCAGGGAGTGGAAAGGAGGAGGGAGGGAGGGAGGAGGCGTCAGTGGTGGGTGGCAAGGTCGTCGACGAAGGTTTTGTCGGAAGGGCGCTTTTCTTGTCTCCTTTCCCTTTTTCCGCTTTCCTCTTCCCATCCTTTCCCTTCTTCACTTCCTTCCCTTCCACCCCTCTTCCTTCCCTCCCTTCTTCTCGTTCTCCCTCCTTCCCTCCCCCTCCTGCTCCTATTTCTTCACAAGCATTCAAATATTCCTCAATCGTGTCTGCCACTGGGAAACGAATCGCAATCTCCATCAATTTATCTAGGACTGCTGCCGTCGCTCTTGCCTCTTCCTCCTCTTCTTCCTCGTCCTCTTTCCCTCCCTCCTCAAGGGTAGAGGTTCCTGAAGCGAGGCCCTGTGTGAGGGGGGGAGACAAGGAAAGAAGGGAGGAAGGAAGGTGTAAGCGAGGAGAATATAAATTGGGAAAATGTTCATCCTCCAGGAATATTATCACTCTGGAAATATTCACGACCATCGACGGCAAACTGCCGTCCCACATCTTCCTCCCTCCCCCTCTCCTTCCCTCCCTCCCTACCTTGGAATCATCCGCACTCCGCAAAATCCGCAGCAGGGATGGCAAGTACGGTCGAAGCCCCTCCTCTTCCAGTACCCACCCTCCCTCCTTCCTTCCCTGTCCTGACGGAGGCGGAGGGTGGAGATTCCGGGTGGCCATGCGGTGGTACAGGCGGCTGCTGCTGCTGGCCACAGACGGGGACAAGGCACGCTTCCGTCCCACCCTACCACTACTGCCGGTGCTAGTCGTCGTACCTTCGTCCTGATTGACCTGCTGCTGCTGTTGTTGCAGCTGCGCCGGCTTATTGGTTGTAATCTCCATCCTCTTGGAAGGCGGCGTTCTTCACTCCCCCACGCAGATGATGCTGCTCCGGCCTCCCCTACACCCAGACGATCCACCCTGTTCGCATAGAAATCGTGGACGTTAATCGGAAGCCGTCGATGTATCATGTGAAAAAGGAGGCTTAAATATCAGAGAAATGAGCGCTACAAGGAAATTGCAGGTCAGAAGAACCCAAAGGCAACTCCGGGTATAATTTATGCTATGTGATAGGTACTTTTTCGTGTAGCTTCCTACAATCCTAAAATTATCGCGTGCAACCGATAACCGCAAACAAATGTTACATCTACTTCGATACATTCAGGTATTTTAGAGTCATTCATGGCCTATGGTGATCTCACGAGAGCATCAATCCTACTCCAGCTTTTTTAATTTTTAATAAAGCTTGGAAGAAAATTTCTTGATTTCTTTCGAGGTGCAAGGCATCCTAGCACACTCTTCTTGCAACTACTTCTTCTACTGCTCTTTCGAGGTGCAAGGCATCCTAGCACACTCTTCTTGCATTTACTCCTTCTACTGCTCGACGTGCTTCTTCTTTAATTGCTACCCTTATTTTGGCAACTGTATCTTAATACTGGAATCAAAACATTTACTCTGGCTTTTGGTAGGTAGAGGAAGAATTATTGATTGTAAAAACCAATCTCAAACCTCTCACATTCTCCTTTCCACATTTTTCTTTCCTGAATGTCTCTTTGACTTTGACCATATTACCACAGCACGGTTTGCTATATGTATGGGGGTTACATTCATTCATCTTCTGTTGAATGTATGCCTACATTACCATAATGATGTCCACGCCCGTTATTGCTTCCCTTCGATCACGCGTAACAAATTTTCAAGACATCTCCATACCATATCTCATCAATCACCTTCAGAAAAGCTATAACACATGCCCGCGGGTGACAAATGGTTGAATTTCGCGCCATGCACTCCGCCACTTTCCCCACACTTCCGCCGATGACATCAAAATAGGTATTGGGATTCCATCGGTGCAGATGGTGGATGCGAATTATTTCCTCGGCCTCGCGTTGTGTGAAAGGGGACTGACTCGTCTCTACACGGGCAGCGGCGTCGATGGCCGTTTTTATAATCTGCTTCGGGACTTTGCAGTAGCTGTGGAAGGTGGTGCCGGTGGTGCTTGTGGTGCTTTCGCTTTGGCGACTCTCGATGCCCCTCACGATTGATTCACCTGTAGAAGGATCAATGATGAATGGATAAGTATTGAATATAATGGTTCTGGGGGTTTGGATCGCAGTTGAAGTGCCATGGGGCAATCTGTCGCGTGATAAGGAGGACGCGCGTCGCTTGTACGGGGGCGTCTCCGTAGAAGCCTCCCATTGTTGTTGACGAAATGCCATCCGCACTTTACCGATATATTGTGTTGGCGCCAGGTCTTTCAGATTGACTGAAAGACGTGGCTGGTGGCCGTGACATACTGAAGGAAAGGGTGGGGCAGTCTCCATTAACATTCCCGGTGCCTTTTTCGTAGTGGTCAAGGAATCAACCTTGTGAGTATGGGAAAATAGAGTAGATGAGTTCCTCTTCATTTTTTCTTTTCCATTTTTAATACGAGTAAGCTTTATCAACTCAGGCGGCAGATTATAAAGTCAAAACAGTCATTCTAGCCAACACATGCTCCCTTCTTGTCCCTGACGAAAGAGACGCTGTGCGCCAGAATGAGGTCTGCACGTGGTAGCAGGCAGGCGGTGACACAACGTCATGGTTTTGAAAGATATCTGCAAGACTAGTGTAGAAGATGGGTTTTGGCTGGCGTATATGTGTAAGGAAAAGGAATGGGGAGGCCTTACGTGGTCAAACGAACAGTGCTGACATGTCCGAAGAATTGACCCAGAACGTTCCTATCATGCATTCCCGACACACTAATAGAACCCCTCTACACAAATTACCATCCTCTGTGTGGATCATTCTATGAAATTTCCCGGATGAAGTAGCGTGATCATTGTGGCTCTTACGTGTGAAGGAAAGAAGAAACGTGCCTCGACTCAGGGGGGTATTAGGAAAATCGCGTCAACGGCTGCTCAAATCCTGAAACAGAGCATGGCCAAGCACCGTCGACCTTTCTCCTCTTTCACTGGACCCTCGTCAAAACTTCCAGCACAAAGGTTGGAATCATAAGCAACAAGCTTTTACGAATTATCTCCTAGCTTCATTTTCTCTTGTATGTTGTCGTCCTTCTTCGTCCTTGCATTTCTCATTCCTGGAAATGCAAGTCCTCCATGTCTTCCCGTCGCCCGCTCCCCGGGTCTCTCTCGATGTGGTTTTGAGATGCTTAACATATGTTTTCCGGTAAATTGTACCCAAAAGCATCATTCCTACAAAATTCCCATTCACATTTATGTATTTTCATTCATATTTATGAATGTCATTTTAAACGCAATTACATACGAAGAATTCGGAGTAAGTTATGTACACATCCGAAAATTGTCCCGGGATAATTTGTTACCTCCCCTCCCCTCGAGCTGAAAGCAAAAGACACCAAACAGACGCTAACAACTTAAATGTTACTGTTTCTCTGCCCCTTATCATTTTTTCTCACTACCCAGTACATAATAAAAGATATCAGAGCGGCCTTCACCTCCCACAACAATTATACCTTTCCTGGCCCTGATCATGCGGATTCCTCTTTTCGATCTCAATCATCACGTTGTAAACGAAGCCTGACACATGGGCATGATTCAGTTTCATTAATTATGACGGCTATAACTGCATTCTATCAACATTCTCGGCATTTCTCCTCCGTCCCGGTAACAGTCAAGCGCTGAGCCAAAAGAGCCACACTTCCTCCTCTTACGCATTTAATACGCAACCCTCTGTCACCGCGCTTCGCCCTTGACAGATCAAGCCAATCGCTCAGCATTCTCAGGAATAAACGCCTTCAGATCGATCGATTTCCCATTTCCCCGTTACCACGACGCCATCAGCTCGCACTTCTTATACTCCATCCCAGTGCAAGGCGGACGTGCAGGAGGTAGAAAGTATGTGGATGGCCGGTCATCACAAAGAATATTTGGATCCTACATCAGCCATACTCATTACCAAGTTCCTCATAATACCCACGAAGTCCACAAATACAAATGTATGCAATTTTGCATTCAGCTGCAAGAACGTCTCCGCCTCCTACTCGTCGTTGCTGTACAACTTTTTGTGAAATCCAAATGATCATAAATGTTACGTGTTGTTACCCTTCTTCATCTCCTTATCCCATGGGAATTTCTTGGCCCGACCGCTCATCCCATCCCCTGGCCCTTTGCCATTGCAGTTTGTTGGCAAAGAAATGATGCTCCGTGTTCATCGTGGCGCCTGCGGCCAACTCTTCGTGAGCATGGTGGTTGAAAGCGACTTAACTTTACAGAAATATGTGTAAACGATGAAAGTATTGGAATGGAGCAGGCACGTGTATATTGAAAGTATTCTCCAAAAATATAGATCATATGTAGATATATATAATACAGGGTGAGAATGGGCCATGGGAAGACGACGCTTGGAAATGCGAGGCTGCGGAGTAGGGCGACATGAACGAAGCACAGACGTGTATAACGACAAGGTAGTTGTTATCAGGCCTGTTAAGAAGAAGGAAAGGGGATGGAAGAGTGTCTGAGAGAGATAATTAATTGCCTGCTTCGGCCTCTTTGGGAGGCGTGAAGGAAAAAGGCTTGGGAACGTGGAACTTATGTGAAGGCAGGCAGGAGGCCGGATGGTGACATGCGAGGATTATCTCTCACGCCACACCCTCTGCATCCATACACACAGCGCAATCACGGCTAGGACGACGATAGTCACAGTACGGTGAGGGCGGTAGTGGTGGTGATAGTGGTGGCCAGAGCGAATGGAAGAGATATTTGCTCCTGAGAGACCTGACGAGGTGAGTCGCCTCTACAACCTCCCATCCTCCTCCTCCCTTCCCTCCTTCATCCCTTCACGCATACATGTTTACACGCATATGTGTTTAGGATCCTGTTACTGTCCAAGTGCTTGTCTCGCCCATAGCGCCACACATGACAAACAAGGCCTTGAAGACACTGCACACCCTCCTTCCCACACCCGATGCCAAGGTACGTATATACTCACATGCGCTTTCCTCTCCACCAGCCCCCCCGTTTGCGTTTCTGTTGTCGTTCATTGTCTTTACTTTTCGCAAAATGTCTTTTCTGGAGCGTGTGTCCTTCCCCCTGGCACCCATCCATCAACACCCTTCCCTCTTTCCCTCTCTCCCTCCCTCACTCTCCACATTCCCATAGCTCGGGCACCTGAAACGCGTCCGCAAAGATCCTTCCTCCTCGTCCCTCCTCCTCCTGCTCTCCACTCCATCCCTTTACCATGCCCTTTCCCCCTCTCTCCGCTTCACTCTCGAGAAAGACTTAGACTTAAAAATACGAGAGGCCCGAGTCCCGAGGCGACCTTGTAAATCGAGAGAGGAACAACAAGAATTATCGCGATTATGGCCGATGACTTACCAAGGGATAGGCGAAGTAGTCGAGAAGGAGAAAGCGGCTTTGACGAGGTACGGAAGGAGAAGGAGAGAGAAACATCCATTCCCATTTTCAGTGGGAATGCATCAGTCACTCCGCTTCCCTTTCGCTCTGCCCTCCCCCACTCTCTCTCTCCCTCCCTCCTCCCCTTGATTACACAGCCACGAAATTGAGACAGCAGAAAAGCACCTTCGCCATGCATTTGTCCTTGCTGCCGCTGTTGCTAAGGAGGAGGAAGAGGACAAGGAGGAGGAGGAGGATGAAGACGAAGAAGAGGAGAAGGAAGACGACCAGACACTAAATTACAGTAGCAGCAGTATGAGGAGGAAAAGTAAAGGAGTGAAAGGGGGAAGGATAAGAAGGGAGAGGGGAAGGATGAGAGAGGGAAGAGGGGCAGTATTCGTAAATCCCGAGAATGGCATTGTGATAGCAACAGCCGTTTCGTCAACTGACACTCCTACAGCAGCGGTAAGTGGGAAGATGGAGGATAAGGGGAAGGAGGGGAACGAGGAGGAGGAGGGTACCAGTGATCAGAATTGTTGCCACTGCCAGCAGCTGCAGGAGCCGCAGCAGCAGGAGCAGGAGCAACGGCAGCAACGGCAACAGAAGCACAACGGTTTCCAGTTACCTCCTTCTCATCCAAGCTCCTCGACTGATGGTTTTTCTACCATCCCTCCCTCCCGCCTTCCCTCTCTTCCTTCTCACCCCCTTCACCATGTCGTCATGCAATGCATCACGCTTGTGGCTCGTCTTGTCGCCGGGCGCCAAGACAAGGAGAGAGGGGGGGAGGAACGCGGGGAGGAAAGTGTAGGAGGGAGGGGTACCGGGCATGAGGGCGAGGATAAGGATAATGTCAGTGGATCGGTAGCATTGCTCTTATCACGCTCCCCGCAACCAGGAGAAGGAGCAGCGTCAAAAGCAGCAACCACAACAACACCAGCAGCAACAATAATACCAACACCAGCAGCAGCAGCAGCAACAGTGCCAGCAGCCGCTCTCGCCTTGCCTTGTGACCAGTACCTCTGCACGGGCCTCGATGCCTACCTAACTCACGAACCCTGTGTCATGTGCGCCATGGCTTTGGTGCATTCCCGGGTGCGTCGTGTCTTTTATGGGATCCCGTCGCTGGAGGAAGGCGCATTGGGCAGTCACTTTGCCGTGCATGCCTTGCCGGGCTTGAACCATCGGTATCGGGCTTTTCGCTGGCATTGCAATGATATGAGCAGCACCAACAGCAGCAGCAGCAGCAGCAGCAGTGGTTGTTGTAGCTGTAGTAGTACGTGATGAATGTTCTGGGTCTAGTTGTGGGGGTATGTATGACATGATCGATGGGAGGTTTAGAGTTGGCGAAGCACCCGTGTGTTTATGTATTTGTCATCGGCCTCTATCCCTGAATATACATTCTCCCACACTGGAGCAAGGTGCTCTGATTATCTGTGGTGAGGTAAAGCGCATTGCCTCAGTTTACTGCTCTTAAGGGGGGAGGAACGGAGGGGGAACGAGGATAAGGGACCTGCAAAACTCGGAGGATGAAACAACTAGTGCATGAATGTAATTGCCTTGGGAGCGTGTTATTTATACTTATACTACCTGAAGTGCTGTTTCATTTATTAATTTATTTTCAGTCATGTGGCAGGGGCGGTATTCTGAGCATTGGTGGCCCATGCCAGAATACTACCATAATGCATCAAGAAAATGCATTACGTATCGTAAAAAAAACTTAAGTGGTAATAGTTTCGCGTACATTTTCATGTTTTCGCCGGTGTTGTATTGCAAGGCCTCTCCCTGTATCTCGAAGAAAGGAAAAGAAAAAGAGGGAGGATGAGGAGGAGGTCCTTGGGTTGACCTGAACCCTTCAGCGATGCGGAAAAGTCACGTCAAGTCATTCCCATACACATGGTGCGGTGCATTGCCCCCTTCACTTCTCCATCAAGTTCTCCAGGCAGTTACAACGTCAATGCGTAGTTCTGCAGGGCATGGTGTTCATTCACTCCTCCTCAGCAACCTCCCCTCCCTCCCTCTCTCACTCCCTCTCTCCCTCTTTAGGAACGACAGCCATGCTCCTTCGAGGCATCCAGCTTTACAGGGCCATTTTGAGACAGCACCGCCAAGGTCTGCCTCCACATTTGCGGAAGCTTGGGGACGAGTATGTGAAGTAAGTGCCGCAAAGGAGAGGAGGTGGAAGGAGGATAAGGGTTGGTGATGATGCGAGGACCTGCTTTCAGCTCAACCCCTCTACTGCGTTCCTCCCGCCTTCCCTCCTTCCGCCCCTTTAGAGCCGAGTTTCGCGCTCACCGCAAATCCAGGACTGATGTCCTGGCCTCTTTTCAAGAAGAGTGGAATGCGTACCTCAGTCACTTGAAAGCGCAAAAGGGGCAGCCTCTGGTAGGGGCCTACCTAACGGATGAGGAGGTCAGACGACTGGTAAGTGTAATGTCCCTCCTGTCTCGCTCACGTGTTTACTCTCTCTTTACTGCCGTACATGCACCGTAGCGATTCATCCCATGCTTTCCGCTGTAGAATGTCTCCTCTTGAATCCTGCCTCCTGCCTGTTGAGGGTCAAACGGAGCGCGGTCTCTCACATCTCCTCACCCACCCCCTTCCTCCTTCCCTCCCTCCTTCCCTCCCTCCTAGTCTCCGGAACAGATGCAGCAGCTGAACAAACTCAAAGAGGAAGCAGCCAAGGCGGCTGCAGACAAGGGAAAAGCCACACCGTCGTCGCTCGGGTAGAAGGACGGAGAGAGGGAGGGAGGAAGGGAGGGAGGAAGGGAGGGAGAACAGGGCAGAATGATTGTACACAGGATAAAACGAAAAAGAGCTCGACAAAGGGAAGGAAAGGAAAGCAGCTCTTCCGGGTTGTATCTTGCTTTAGAGGGTGCTCGTTGCGGCATTTGCTTCCTTTTTTCGCTGACTTGTTGGTTGTTCTCTCCTCCTCCCTCCCTCCCTCCCTCCCTCCCTCTCCCTCCCTCTTTCCATCTCGACCTCCTTTTGTGTCGGTGGGATCCTTTAGTAGTCCTCGAATCAGATTTAGTACATGTACACCCGCTTCACCTCCCTACCTCCCTCCTTCGTTTTCTCCGCCTGTCATCTATTTCTCACAACGCCCACACACATATATAGACTCACACACCCACCCGCACAAACACACACACATACACAGACGCCCCCCCCCCCCACACGCACACGTTTCTTCTGCACCCTAATGTCGGCCATCCCTTTACCTTCCTCTGCTTCTGCTGCTTCTGCTGCTTCTGCTGCTTCTGCTGCTTTTCCTGCTTGCTCTCTTCTCTCTTCCCCTCCCTCTTTCTTCTATTCTTGTTGCTGCTACTGCTGCTACTGATATTGCTACTGTCGTTGTCGTTGTCGTTGTCATTGTTGTTGCTGCTGCTGCTGCTGCTGCTGCCACACATGTATGGTGAATGGAATTGATCTACATCGAGAGCAAGAGAGAAGATTGCCCTCCCTCCCTTCCTCCTTGCCCTCCCTCCTCTCCTCCTTCCTCCCTCCTCCTTCTCCCTCCCTCCTCCTTCTCCCTCCCTCCTCCCTCTCCCTCCCTCCTCTCCTCCTCTTTCATCTCCTTCCTCCCTCTCCCTCCCTTTCCCTCCCTCTAGTCTTGCCAAGCGGCCACAATGACGATAAAGGCACCAAATGCCAAATACCGCATATAAAATTTGGACAACGCTGGAAGTCTCAATCCCTTGACTGTGACGAGGGAGAGAGGGAGGAAGGAAGGAAGGGAGGGAGGGAGGGAGGGGAGGTGTCAGAGTGATGCCATGGACAAGCGTACCCAGCAACGACGAAGGAGGAAGGAAGGGAGGGAGGGAGGGAGGGAGGGACGGGACGTACCGACGACGGGCCAGAGCATCCATAAAGCCATTAATGCACCTCCCATTGATGACATCCATACCCACGGCTGCTCGAAACTGAGGCGAAACCAACGCACTGAGGTCACCACCACCTGGAGGAAGGGAGGGAGGGAGCGAGGGAGCGAGGGAGGGAGGGGGGGGGGGAGGGGCAAGACCACAGGCAAGAACAATGAGAAAGAGGGGGAGGGAGGGAG
>JASBQH010585387.1:0-12088 GCA_030264935.1 Desmognathus ochrophaeus | reverse complement strand
TTGTGATCCGTGTAAATAGTGATGGGATTCCCAGTACCCTCCAGATAATGCCTCCACTGTTTCAGAGCCTCTTTTATGGCCAGCAACTCCTTCTCGTAAATGGTGTAATTCTGTTCAGCGGTACTAAGCTTTCTAGAATAATAGGCTACAGGGTGTAACTCCTGCAGCGTGTTCTTTTGTGAGAGTACAGCTCCCAAGGCGTTTGAAGAGGCGTCTGCTTCCACTATGAAGGGTTTATCGAAATCAGGGTGAATGAGAACTGGTGCTTGTATGAATTTATTCTTTAGAATCTCAAAAGATTTCTGCTGCTCTTGTTCCCAATGGAAATTCTTCTTTTTTAGGATTTGGGTCAAAGGGAGGACTATCTCGGAATAGGAATGTATATACTGGCGATAAAAGTTGGCAAATCCTAAAAACCTCTGTACCTCTTTCACTGAATGCGGAGCCTCCCATTGGACTATAGCCTGAATTTTTACAGGATCCATCTCTCTACCTTGGTGTGAAATTAGATACCCTAAAAAGGGGACCTGTTGCTGAAAAAATTGGCACTTGGACTCCTTGGCATAAAGGCGATTGCTTAATAGTCTCTCTAGAACTAAACGGACATGTTTTTCGTGTTCTATTTCTGTTTTAGAAAATATCAAGATGTCATCAAGATATATCACCATAAAGGTATTCAAAATATCTTTAAAAACATCGTTCACAAAGAACTGAAAACATGCTGGAGCATTGCACAACCCAAATGGCATGACTAGGTATTCATAATGCCCATGGGCTGTCCTAAAAGCAGTTTTCCACTCATCCCCATCTCGCATGCGCACTAGATTATAAGCCCCTCTAAGGTCTATTTTAGAGAAAATTTTAGCATCTTGGATCTGATCTAGCAGGACAGGAATGAGAGGCAGGGGGTATTTATTCTTTATGGTGATTAGGTTTAGCAGACGATAATCTATACACGGCCTAAGATCGTCGCAGTCTTTTTTAGAGACAAAAAAAAGAGGCGCCCCTGCTGGAGATGAAGAAGGCCTAATAAATCCTTTCTGTAAATTTTCTTCTATGTACCCCTTAAGTATCTGATCCTCCTTAGGGGATAGTGCATATATCTTCCCACAAGGAACACTGGCATTGGGAATTAAATCAATTTGACAATCGTACTCCCTATGGGGTGGAAGAACATCCGCTTCCTTTTTATCGAAGACGGTGTCTAGATCGAGGTATTTGTCTGTAATGGTGTTAATATATCGTTGTTCGGTGGCTTCTATTTTTACTGTTCGTGCTTTCCAATCAATAGCAGGATTCCACTTTACTAGCCAAGGCATGCCTAATATGACCTTAAAGGAAGGTATCTGAATAATATCAAATTGTTCGGTTTTTTCAACACCTTGGAATACTATTGTAATCGGAACCGTGTTGTCTTCAATTTGCCCTGATTTTAGGGGGGTATCATCAACTGACATGGCCTGTTCAGGTCTTATTCTCTTACGAATGGGTATCTGGTGGAGTTTCTGAAAGTCAGAGTCAATGTAGTTACCATTGGCTCCACAATCCAATAGTGCTCTTGTATGTATGTCCTCTTTCCCCTCTACGCGAAGCACAATTTCCAGATAAAGATGAGGAGAAGAAGGAGCATCACCATTATAGTGCCTACAAAACGAGGATTAGACTGACCCTCGCCCAGAGAACCTCCTCGGGAGTTTACCGGGCGTTGGCTTTTCCCGAAATCAGAGGGCAGTTGTAAATTGCATGTTTGGCATCACCACAATAGAAGCATAGACGCTCACGGCGTCTTCTCTTTTTTTCTTGTGCTGTGAATGGCCCCCTAACCCATCCGAGTGGCATAGGCTCACTAGAATCTACCTCTTTTGGAGTGGGAGGTATATACCTCTGAAATGGACGGAAGGAATCTGTCTTTCTTCTTTCCCTCTTCCTTTCCTTAATCCTTTGATCGACTTGTATTGTTAATGCTATGTATGCGGAGAATACTGTAGGCAAAGGAATTAAATTGGTCAACATGTCCTTGATTTCTTCTCTAAGTCCTTTGTAAAACAAACTGATTAGGATATAATCGGGCCAAGCAGTGGAAGAGGCCAGTAACTGGAAATGAGTTATATAATCTTGGGTCTCCTTGTTGCCTTGCCTATACTCCAGTAGTTCTGCCTTCCTAAGCTCTCCTTCCTGCTTACATTCAAACATAGTAGACAACTGTTGCAAGAATTCATCATAATGATATAATATCCTATGATTATCTTCTATGAGAGGGGTGGCCCATTTTAATGCATTACCTTCCAGATTCATAAGTATAAACATTACCTTGTTACAGTCAGTGGCATAAGCTTGGGGTTTATTAAGGTAATATAATGTATATTGGGTCATAAAGGCCTTGTAGTCCTTAGTGTCACCCCGGTATTTACTGGGCATTGGAGGGTTGGGTAATAAATGTGATAATAGTGGGGCCACAGGATCCACCGGTGGTGTCAGTGGTACTACCACAATAGGTTCTACCGGAGCATCTATCACAGGGTCAGTGGCTGGTTCTCGATTGGCTTCTACAGCCTGTATTTTAGCATTGGCTGTTTGTTGTTTTTGTCTTAGAGACCCAATCTCCCTCCCTAATGCTCCCAAAGAGTGTGTGATTTTGGCAAATTCTGCCTCCATCTTTCTTACAAGTTCCTCACTCATCGCTACTGTATTTAGGCTTGATTTCAATCTGATGGACTATCAAGTACTTGGTACCAGTAGCGATGAATGGAGGACTTCCCTGTTCCTCCCTCTGCTATCTAGCTACGCAGAAAGTTGAAAAGGGGGTCCACAAGGACCAAGGCAGGCTCTTGTGACACTGCACCTGAAATGAGAGAAAGAACAGAGCAATTGGTTAATACCCAGGGTAAAGGGGTTAGGTGAACTAGAACTATGACTGCTGAAGAATACCAGCACTCACCAATAAAGTACCCCCTTGTAGCTCTATACCGGGTGCAGTGTATGGGAGATGTAGGAGTCCAGGAAATAATAATAATACTGAGGAGTATAGGAAGCAGTACGTGTTCTAGCACACACGTATAACTCAGTATAAATTTTGGACTCCTGATTCCAGTAACACAATGAATCAGCAGTTGCAGGAAAACCAAAAGCTAAACAAGTAATAACCCTGAATAGCTTTACAAGAATAGCTTCACAGTCAGGCAAGGAACTTCACCATAAAACACTAGTTCCTAGCACAGTAGTACAAATCACTTCCAATATGTAGCGTAAGGAAGTATAACGGGCAGCCAACAGAAATACACAAAAGAAGCGTCAGGTAACAGGCAGAGGGTCACGAAACGAGCGGGCAGCAGAAGTACATAAACGGAAGGCAAGGAAGTGTCAAATAACAGGCAGAGAGTCACGTAACGAGCGGGCAGCAGAAGTACATAAACGGAAGGCAAGGAAGTGTGAAATAACAGGCAGAGAGTAACGTAACGAGCGGGCAGCAGAAGTACATAAACGGAAAGCAAAGAGAGGTCAAGTAAATCACAATCCGGGTCACTTATCGTATAACAGCAAAACATAGGAGTCACAGCATGAAGTCCGCTTGTTGAAGTCAAGCAATGTACCGCTCTCGGCGTCCTCCTAATAAGGAGCGCCCGAGAGCAAACAACACAAACGAAGGACTAAACACAACACAGGTCTCATTAGCAAATCCATTAACGCGAGGCGGCCATTTTGAAATGGCTAAATCTCAAGTACTTTCATGTAGTTATTAAGCTAAATAAGCTCATGAAGGACAAGGCCAAGACGTGTACCCTCGCCCAGGTCCTGTAGGCTCCATCTCAGAAGGCTAGGATGATGTTCCTGGACCTGAAGGATGCACATTTCCACATCCCCCTCCACAAGGCCCACTGGAAGTTTCTCCACCTTCCAATGGAGAAGGAGCACTACCATTACCGTGCCATGGCCTTCGGCCTCGCGACAGCACCTCATATTTTCACAAAGGTGCCGGTAAGTCATTTAAGGAAGGAGGGCATTCATGTGTTCCCCTACCTCGACAACTAACTCATCAAGCCGTCTGATGTCCAACTCGGACAACATCTGCCTCAAGTAAGCATCTGCTTTTTTCTTTAGGTTTTACTGTCAAGGTTAAGAAATTGCAACTATATCGATAAAACGGAGATGGTACACAGAGGCGATCTTGGACACCACACTGAAAATGGTTGTGACCAAAATGGGAACAGGGGTAGCACACCTGCCCTTTCGCACAAGCACACCACCTGGTACAGCACCCTGGACGTGCAACGTGTAGAGACCGATGAGATAACATGGGGTGTTTTAAATAACCAGGATCATCCGCCCTCATGTGAAGACACCAAAAATGCCATAAAAGAAAGCAAATCGACTCGGATCTTTCCAAAACATAGACACTTGTTTATTGGCTCAAAAATAGGTAAAATATTTTAAGAGCAGTGATGATTACTTCATTCTCAACACTTCAAAAAGGTGAGTAGTTCCAGCAAAAAGGACACAGGTGAGAACAAGTCTAAGTTACAGTGGTTCAGGTAACACAGCAATCTTTAAGCAAATAGTCAAGTCAAATACAAGGCTGGTACCACAGACAGATGCAATCAGGACTCATCACTCCAATGACTCAGAAAGGACAAGGTATTATATACAACTTCAACCCTAGCATGGCGAGGCCATGCATGGGCTAAACCAAGAATCTTCTGCCATAGGGGAGGTAGCCCCTAGTCGGAAGATTCCAGCCCGCCAGACGAGTCTGCTGTTGGACTGCTGAGGACACCAGCTGGGACAGGCCCATGCCTGGCATTCTCCTCACACAAAAGACTCCCAACACCTATTGACCAGGAAGGACAAAGGGGAGGAGAGTGTCAGCTGCATTCCAGGACCACGGGGGCCTGGTGGGGCTTCTATTGAAGAAGAGGGAGGAGGCTGAACTTCAAAATCATCCCCTAATCTTTCCCCTGGGTGGGGCTCCCACCCACGGGAAGCATGAGGCTGTGCTAACTCGTCTGCTCCCGCTGGGAAGAGACGAGGCTGTCCAAGAGTGAGGCTATTTGGCTGCTCCAAGACAGAGGCACCCCTGAGGGGGTTGTTGACATGTTCCCCGCCTTGGGAAACCGGTCTAGCAACCCCTGGCTCCCATTTTGAGCTTGCACCCAATCTCAGGAATAAGCCACGTGGCGATTCCTAGATAGGGGGCACACTCAAGATGGAGCCCTAACACAGAGTCGAATGTTGGATCCGAGCTAACCGATGCACGGAAGCACGCTTCCATGCAAACGCAGTTAAATCATAACCGTGTTATGAATAACCTGCGATTTTTAACAGAAAATTAATTTTGGGGGCTCTGGGTTATGTGGTAGCCTCGAGCATCCAAAACTGCCCATAGCATAACATGGGACTACGGGAGGCTTGAAAGGCGCGTTTAGAGGCTTCCATGTTAAACAGAATACCACTCACATGTTTAACTAGGTTTTGTTTTTTTAAATTTTCCAGTCTTTATTTAACGTTTACAGTTATACAAGACTATAGAAAGATAAAATTTATATACACACACTTACAAAAAAGAAAAAGGAAATAATCGTTACATTAACAAGTCCCCTCACACATCTAAAACAGATTCCATTGTTTCAGTTTAAAGGCCTCTTTTAGGAATAAATAGATGTTAACAATTTCATTAAATGATGCTTCTGCCAGTAAGGCCAAGAAATCCATTTGGCCCATCTCATTAGCATATCTTACAAGCCAACGGGCTCTGTGAAATACGTTGTCTGGCATATCCGGGCAGTATAGACAGTCTCTGATTTTCCCCCATGGGGCCATATGGAGAAATGCCAAGAGAGCATCCCAATTTAAGGAACAAACAGAGAGCATCTCAATTTAAGGAACAAACATTTTCAAAATGATAACAGATTTACAATTTAGCAGATACGGTGCTCTACCTCTATGGCTTTTAACCCCAACAAAATGATGGAGAGACAGCAAAGCAATACATTATTTCATACAATTGGAAAAATGATTTATGAAAATTCATTCTTTTAAATCCGTTGCATGCACTTCTGTAGCATCCACATTACTAATTAGCTGGATCCCAGTCAGCCCAAGCGGAGCACAGCACCGTTCAATAAACAAAGACAATTTGTACCGTGCTGCATTGGCGCTTGCCTCTTTCAAGCAGGCCGAGGCCAATGATGTATTCTGCGGGGCAATTAGTTTCGACCAAAAACTTAAAATTCTATATTCCACCTGGGCCCTTAAGTGGCATTAGATCAAGGTCGAGGATCAAAGCTTCTATGGGCGTACCTTGGGGAAGTTGAAGAACCGACTTCCAAAAAATTCCCTCCTAGATCTGTAATTCCTTCATGGACTCTGAGCCCCATATCTCGCAGCCATGGAGCAAGGAAGCTTGCCATTTGGATTGATAGAGTGTAATCAATGTCTCCATACCAGACGGATGAAAGCGATTTTTTAATTTTGAAAGGCCCATGGCCATACATTTTGCTTTGACTTTCAATGAGGCTTGATGCGCCGCCCAGTTACCATTTGCTTCAAACTTGATGCCAAGATAGAAGTATGAATTAGTGACATTTAGGGTTCCCGCCTCATTGGAATAACCCATTTTCAGTGCCCTTCTGCCAAAGCCCATAATACCTGACTTGGCACAGTTGACTACGAAGTTATTTTCCTGGCAATAAACACAAAGTGCATCAATTGAGGCACGTAGTCCCACCAGGGTCAAATCCAAAAGGATGGTGTCGTCGGCATACGATAACACACCGATCTTTTGGTTGGCCATTGTAGGGGGTACAGTATCCTTGCAAGAGAGAGAGCTGTCGGAAGGTCGGCAATCTACAGGTTAAAGAGCAGGGGCGTTAACATGCGCCGCTGCTTTAATCCTAAAGATGTAGGGACCCTACGCGACAGCTCATTACTAGGGCCCCAACGGACCTGAACCCATGTGTTGGAATACAGCATTCTTATGGCCGAAACTAGTCGGTTCTCTACAACCATCTTTAATAACTTGACCCACAGCTTCTCTTGAAATGTGTCGAAAGCCTTTTGAAAGTCAATAAAGGCTGCGTACAATGGATACTTCTTGTGGTATATATATTTTTCGATCAGTAGAGCCAGAATCAGAGCATTATCATTTGTTGAATAATTTTTCCTGAAACCGGCTTGGCCTGGAGGCAGAATACCAGATTGTTCACACCATTCAGAGAGTTCATCCAAAAATACCGTGGCAAAAAGTTTGCCAGGGGTGTCGAGCAGCACGATTAACCTATAGTTGGCAGGGTTGCTCCTGTCCCCTTTCTTGAAGATCGGGAAGAGGATAGACCCAAGCCATGAGTAGGGAATCTGGGCATCAAATGTATGTAGATAGTGCTACATACCAGAGTGACCAAGTTAACTAAGTGCAGAAAAATCAGATGATACTATAGACCAGGGGGGTATCCAACCTTTTCCTTAGAGAGAACTGTTGGGGTGCGTAAATAAAAGAACGCAGAGAAAATATTTTTGGGGGGAGGTCTATCAACTTGTTATATAGATAGGCACATTATAATGAACGCTTTCGTAGATCACTTATTTCAATTTGTTTAACTTGTCATAAAAATATTTTTACAAACATATTGAAATGTTAAAAACGGATCTGACAGTTTGAAGGTTGGCATATACAGGACGCTCAGCAGTTGGTATGCAGACACACACACAGAGCTTTCAGCAAGTGTGTATGTGCACACAAACACAAAACACTCTCAAAAACATGATTCTGATAAAGCAAGCACATAAAAACACAGGACCCTGAGCAAGCAAACACAGACGGGGCTTTAAACAAACCACAAAGTGGACACTAAGCCAGCACACATGCGCAAACACACACAAGAACTGAAATCAGGAAGCCCACACACAAACCGCTATCAACAAGCCCACACACAAACCTCAGCAAGCACCCGCAGACAAACCCGATCACCAAAACGCACGCGCGCGCACAAACACAAACCTCAGCACACATTCCCCATCAGCAAGTACCTGACCATCCAAGACTTCTTTAATTAGTGGTTTGTGAGAGAAGGCAATGGCATCGGGCAGTTTATTGTTGAGAGTCTGAATGGAATCAGAAATTATGGTTAGTGGGGGACTAAGGATCTTAGATATAGCCGATTCAATTTCTTTAACGTTCTCGGGTTTGGTAACTTCAATGGCCGTAACATCGCCAACCGAAGATATAATCGTCCCTCCCTCTTCAATGGCATCCTTATTAAGACCGGTCACAGACGAGTGATCCAAGTCAGTTAGGAGAATGTTATTTTTAACCGGGGAGCTACAGGAGGTGATATTTGGTGTAATATAGCGATTCATTAGGATGGAGTCACCAATCAATGAGCTGTTTGAATCCATATCAGTGTTAGGGGCAGTGCGGCATTCCGCTTGTATAGTTTTTGAGACAGAGTCTTAACCACAAATTCATTAAGGGATGTTTGTCTTAGTACGTTACCTTCAGCCTCATGGGATGGACCCTCAGTAGAGGTTGCCCCATTACGTAAAGCCCTTTGGTCACGAGTTTTAGAAATATTGTTGTCTTTTTTAGGTGGCATGATAGAAAAGGTAAACGCAATATATATTGTAATTAGAAGAGTAACCCAACCTACCGCCTGCCGAACTGCCAAACTGCCTTTAAGATCACTCTTTGCACTCTCTTCGCTGGTCTCTACGCGCTGCTACGATAGGATGTGCAAGATTTAAACTATTGTACCCCAACCCTACAAGCACGTGACCGCACCTTCCTCAGCACGTCACAGCCGCTCCTGCAGCCCTCAGTGGGGGGCGTCACCCACCTGTCGGTCTCCGGTGCACCACACTCGCAACAAGGGGGAACCCCTTGCCAGACTCCCCACCAAACACAGACAGGTAATGGGCAGCCGCGCACAGTGCAAACTTGCAGTTTTTCAAAATAAAGTGTCTTGTGCAATGGAAAGCAGGATTCAGCGTCAGAAAATAGCAGCGTTTACAGCTCAGGCTTGTGCAAAGTAGCAGTCTCTCTGTTAGCAAAAGTCATTAACACCAAGTCGTCCGCATAGGGTAACATATCGATTTTTATTCCATCAATTGCCGGTGGGGCACTCACTAACTGTTCCATTTTGCTAGGAAGATCTGACAAAGAGGTCAACAGGGCAGGTGCGAGCACACAACCCTGCTACTAGCAACTGCCTCTGAAACTTCACCCTCAGCCCCATACCTAATTTGCATCCAGGTATTGGAACGCAAATCGATTAGCAAAGTAAGTAAACGATCAGGGATGCCCCATTTTCTCAATTTTACCCAAAGGTGACTTCTAGGAACCCAATCAAAAGTGGATGAGAAATCAACATAACATACAAATAATTGCTCATCCGCTTTCAGATACTTGTGAGAAATATAGACTTTAAAGAAAATGCTTGATGAATTGTATAAGACATTTTGCGATAACCACCTTGTGAGAAATAAAAGATCTTCATTTCATCGACCAAATTCGTAAGAGCAGAATGCAATAATTTCCCCAAAATATTTGAAAAGCAGTCTTGCAATGCAATAAGCCTATATGGTTTTGGACTATTATGTACTATCCATTTTTTATAGACTGGAAAGAGCAAAGCTCCTTTCCATTCTTTTGGAACCTGTCCGCTCTGTAGAATACGATTAAATAAGGCAGTATTTTAGCCCATTGTGTTATCCCATCCGGTCTCGCTGCTTTAGATTTATAAATTGCCCTTAAACATAGTTCAACTCTCACATATTGTAACTCTCACAATATTATCAGTATTTGCCGATTTTGGACGCAGGAGCGGTCTTTACTTTAGATTTATAACCACATTGCACCATACTCCAAAATTCTCCTGCATTACCGGTTGAAATAACATTAGTCATTCTAGACCAGTTTTCCACATAGAAGAAATGCTTTTTAAGTGCCAAGTTATGTTTGCAAGCGGATTTCTAATTATTATTTTGATTGCAATTGATTGTATAATTCTTAGCTAACAGAAACACATTTTCAGATCTTTAGGCATTAGTATTTCAACACCCTGCTTCCTGTCTACAAAATCTGAGGCAACAACAGTAGATTGAGCAACAACTGCAGCAGCAGGCGCCACATTCAAGACTTCTATACTCTGAATGAAACTATTACCCAAACTTGTCTCAGAAACAGCATTACCCACGTACCCAGGACAGGAGAACTGTAAACTATAATGAATAAGGAGCAGTGGGGCATAAACATTGTATACACCAAGGGCCTTATTCACAAAGAGGTTTAAGGCACGTTACGTATTTCGTCCACGTAAGTTCTATTTAAATAAACAGGACTTACGCGGACGAAATACGCAACATGCACAAAACTCCTTTGTGACGGCCCGCGGGCCACTTGCGGCCCCTAAAGCCATTTGCTGTGGCCCCTTCCACATCTCCTCAAAGTATCAAACAACCAGTAGTTTTTAAAGCAATCAGGCACTAAAATTAGGCTTTGTTTTTAGTGAATATTTATTTTCATTTTATTCATTTGATATAGCACACACGACTGCCTGCCACGGACTTCGCAGCCCTCGATTACATATTGAGCAAAAGAAAACATTACAAAGATAGAAAAGGTTAAAAATAGACTATAAACATTAAACACAAGACCAGCCATAATATGCATGATTTTGTACATTTTGTGTATATTTATGTAAGGCTCTGAGATCCGCTCTCTATGATCTCATAATTTAGGTGGGTGTATATACTTATGCAAGTTACTGTTTAACAGCTGAACTATGTTTATGACAATGTACACAGTCCCCATGCGTATATATGTCTCATATTGGAAATCAGTGTATGACTTTAGACAGAGTTGTTTAGTTATGCAAGAATGAGGGTTCCAGGGTATAGGGACTCATAATAGAGGTGTACGTATACACCTTTGAAAGATACATCAGCCGAACAATTTTTTAATGACAATATTAGTCACCATACATAGATGCAGCCTGATCTGAATTAGGGTTTAGCCCACGGGGTCCGTCTGGTATAGGAGCATAGAGAAGCGATAGTCAAGATTGGTGGGCATTATGCCCTAGTGGCAGCCCTCTCCAACATGGCAGCTGTGGGACTGGGTTCCCTGGAGGCCCCCTCTGATTGGATCTGCGAGTGGGCAGATATTGAGAGGTCATGTCACTTCGCGTTGGCGTCCCAGAATGCCTATAGGCCCGGGATGTGGTCGATCGGTTCCACACCCAGCGGAAGGGTGCACGAGGGGCAGTGTCAAATTCGGCACCAGCCTCGGCGATTGCCTAACACGGAAGCTGACTAGGGCTCCGTCTTCAAGTTATCCGGTAAGACACCGAGACTGTCAGTTTTGGGAGTGTTGTATTATGGCACACACAGGAAATTTGTAGTGGGCCGACGTTGGGCTCATTTTAATTGTGTATTTTGAACTCCTTTTTGCATCTTATTGTCCTATTTAGGAATACTAAATTCCTCCTGCCTTAAAACCAACCCAGAGGTGTTCGTCTCACAAATACGTGAGTAACTGACTGAGGCTCCCTGCCTTGGCCAATTGTGGTGTGGGCTGCGGTGAGGGTTCTCTGCGTGCATGCCACGGTCCTCAGACCTTTTTGATCTTTGGTGGACATGGGGTCTCCCAGGTTGGACACACGGTGGGTCCTTGCACAGTCAGCAATAGGGGTGCTAGACTAAGGTTGGTTGGAGGGTACTCGGAAGAGTATTGTCTGTTGTATGTGGGACTATGGGGCACTCCATAGGATTCCATGTTGGGTCTATGGGGGCCTTCCTCTTTTCCAGTCACATTGCTTTTTAGATGTCAGTTGACTGGTGATAGAACTTAGTGTTGTTTTCATTAGTAGGTGCCTTAAACTTAGATGTGCCCCACAACCAGAGGCCCCTGAAGAATTTCCACACAGTAAAGCAGCAAAGTGGAATGAAACACGCCGTGTCGGGCTGTGGAAGAAGGGTTGTGACATGGGTTAAACTCCAGGGACTCTTCTCATGGTCTAATGATTGGAAGGATGCAGACGACATGAGTCCCATGGGGCCAATAGACATGTAGGTCTTGTATTCTTGTTGAGAGGCAAAT
>JASBQH010574338.1:0-12117 GCA_030264935.1 Desmognathus ochrophaeus | reverse complement strand
AATAGGATCTCATGGTCAAGCAAGTTGAAGGCTTCAGACAAATCAAGCAGAAACAAGCCATCAAGCCCACACTGGTCAATGATATCATACATCTGTGTTTGTAAATAAACAAGAGTGTTCTCTGTACCATGCCCCAGACGGAAGCCAGACGGAAGAAAGTGCAGAAGATGGTTTACCTCTATATGTTCCTGAAACTGACCTGGAGCAAACTTATCAAGCACATTTAGTAGTATTTGGACACTGGTGATAGGCCGGTAGTTATTCAGATCATTGGGGTCTAAACCTGTTTTCTTCAGGAGCTGGGTAACCTGGACTTGTTTATTTAATTGACTTGGGAACAGATCCAGTGCAAAATGTGGCATTAGTAAACCGTGTGAGGAAGGAGGCAAAGATTGTAGAGTTCTGTAACACACTTTTTGCAGGACAAGCAACCCACATCATTGATGTAAGTCTCATGTCAGGGATTAAGATTGGTTTAAACATCAGTGTGGGGCTACAAGCTATCAACACTCTTCAAGTTCACCGTTATGAGAAAACCACCACTGTCATGGTAAGACATATAAGGTACTTTTAGGTTCACAATGCTGACTAGGCATAACCATCACAGTGCCTTCAACTTTATGATGTGATAAAGACTCGACGATCACTATGCTGAATTATGAGCAATACCTTCAACATGTTGGGTAGACCTGGTAATAACCTTAAGGGTGGGGAGCTTTCTTTAGATTCACTATTCTACATATACATGTCAAGGTACAAGATTTCAGCTATTTTTCACTTTACTGTGCTGACTAGCTAGAATCACCTTGATGAGGTTTACAACCTATCGCCTATCTGATTTTGACTCTGCTGACTTCTAATTCTCAAGGCCGTGGAGGCGTGACCATTTCTGTTTGGGTTTTGCGCTACCAGCAATCCTGAGCTTTGCAATGCCGACTGGGCATTATAATCACTGTGGATATTATAGGCTTGTAGACATCTTTTTTTTTTTTTTTAAAGTTTGTTTATTAAAATTTTCAAATAACAATACAATGATCACTTTTTAAACATACTTCATATATCTTCAATTTTGCTATACATAAATCCCATATCAAAACTCAAACATATCCTATATCACATATATTCCCACTATAATGTCATTCAAAAATCCTCCAATACACTTATATATATTCAATTTACATAATCTAACCTAAAACAATTAACAGGCACAAGGTCACAGGGGGGAAGAGAAGCAGGCGTGCGATATTACATCATTTATATTTGCAAGATCTGGGCCAGATTACTGGAATCATGTGGTCTATGTATTTTAAAACATTATTATCATCACTAATATATTAGAAGGTGTAAGAGGGCAAGCTAGTAAGTATACATCACAGTAACAGTGGTTATATCTAGGTACAAAATCCATATCTTTTACAGTTCAGTCTCTTGTTCAGCATTTTGCAGGAACCAATAGTTTAATATGGGAGCCCAGAAGTCTTTTGGAGTGCAACTTGGAGTGATCATTTCCCAGTATGTCGTTTCAGTCTCATAATGTTTCCACAGCATATTATTAAAATGTTTTAAGTTAGGTACATTTTTAGACATCCATTTTTCTGCTATTGTTTTCTTTGCAGCCATTGCCAACATGTTAAATAATCGTTTTTTTAAACCCGTCACATCTACATTTATGCCCAGTAACCATATTTTAGGATCCAATTCCAGTTCACGCTCTAATATTTTCCCAGTTTCAAACACCACATCTAACCAAAAGTTCTGTATTTTCGGACAAGCCCATAACAAGTGATAAAAGGTTGCCTCATCACATAAACATTTCGGGCATTTGGGATCCCTATCCTTGTAATAGGAGGCGAGCATAGAGGGAGAGTAATACATTCTATGTAATACTTTAAATTGGACCAGTTTATATCTGTAGTTGGATGCTATTTCTTTTATTTGTTTCTTGGCTAATACCCATTCTTCTTCAGTAAGCACTTCACCTATGTCAACCTCCCATTTTCCTCTTAGTTTTATCCAATATGTAGATATCGGTCTGGCTGTTGCAGCATATATTTCGGAGACTTTAACTCCAGTTTCAGTATCTAGACAGACCAATTTCACCACAGGATCATCAGGAGGAAGAAAGGGAAAATCTAATAGCCATTTCCTACATGATTCTCTAGCCCTCATATACATGAAGTAATCGCATCCTTTAAAAGCAGCTTGTTGTTCCAACTCATAATGTGCCTTAAACCAATCATCTACAAATAGGTCCTTCACTCTCTTCAGGTTCGCTCTGTCTAAGTATCTAATCCATCTAGGTTCATTACATAAGGACAGTTGGGGTACCCATCTTATTTCAACATCGCCAGCCACCTGTACTGGGGTTGTAACCCATTTTTTCATTTTTCGCAAGGCGTTTTTAGAACAATTGACCACATCACCAGCATAGGGTCTCACGATCGCGTTATCTTTCAAAGCATGTTCTCTCAGGTCATTCTCAACAATCAAAGCTCTTTCAGCCCACTTATGGGGGCGTGTAGTAGAAGTGTTAAACCATCTGGCTATAAAAAAGGTCTGTGCAGAATCATAGTATCTCTCCAAATCCGGTAATGCGAGCCCTCCCTCAGTCAAAGGTTGTACCAGTACGTCATGCGATACTCTAGCCTTTTTCCCTGCCCATATAATCCGTAATACATGCGTACGTAGAATCGTGAAGAAACGTGCGGGAGGAATCACAGGTGTATTCAGAAAAACATACAAGCATTTAGGTAATACTATCATCTTCACTAGGCCTATCCTACCTGCCAGGTCTATCGGAACAGTTTTCCATTTTTCAGCAAGGGCTCCTATCTCCTCCAACAATCTCACATAATTCCTGGCGTACAACTGTTTTTTATCTCTAGCATAATAAATACCAAGGTATTTAAAGCAGGTCGTCTCCCAAGTAAGTGGACAGCTTTCATCAGGATGCCAAGATGTATCGTTTAGTGGGATCAATAAAGATTTCTTCCAGTTAATACAAATACCAGTTATCAAACTAAAATTTTCAATCTCATGTAATAAATGTGATACATGTAAACCAGGGTCCTGAATATAAACCAATATATCATCTGCATATAATGACACTGTAATCCTTGCATCTGGTAGGACTATTCCCATTGAAGTATGAAGTTGTCTAAGTTTACAGGCAAAGGGTTCTACCGCCAGAGCAAACAGCAGAGGAGAGAGTGGGCAGCCTTGTCGTACACCTTTCTCAATATAAAAATGATCCGAGCAGACACTGTTTATTAATACCCTAGCCTTCGGTTTCGTATACACAGTCCTGACCATTCTAATAAAACGCGATCCCAGACCCATGCTCGTGAGTGTGGCCAATAGATACGTCCAGTCTACTGTATCAAACGCCTTTTGAAAGTCTAATGAAGCAACTACAGTATCACGGGTGTCCTGTACCGCATCTGATATGGCGAATAATAATCTTAAGTTGTCTGTGGTGGCTCTACCATGTACAAATCCAGCCTGATCAGGGAGCGTCAAAAAGGGCATTATATACATTAGTCTGTTAGCAATGACTTTGGTTAGTATTTTCATATCAGTATTAAGCATGGAGAGTGGTCTATAGGAGTCTAAGCTTTCCGGTTCCTTCCCTGGTTTCAATAAGGAAACAATAAGAGCATCTCTAGTTGTATCAGGCAATTCTCCCATCTCAAAGGCCTCAATATAAATATCTCTAAGGTATGGTGCCAGAAAAGTACAATGTGCTTTATAAAATTCGGCCCCAAGTCCATCAGGTCCTGGGGCTTTGCCTATTTGTAAACTTTTTATGGCTGTTTCTATTTCCTCACTAGTTATAGGATCATTTAATAGTTTTCGATCAATATCTGAGGCCCAAGCCAGACGAATGTCACTAAAATATTCCGCAGCATCTTCCTCAAGTATATTTGTCTCATTTCTATACACATCCTCATAATAAGTTTTAAATTCCTCCAGTATTGACATCGTATCTTTCAAAACATTACCATGTCTATCTTTTATTTGTGTTATCGTGGGTGGTGAAGTATGCTGTCTGACAAGTCTAGCAAGATATCTGCCCGGCCTGGAGCCTTCACTGTATCGTCTAGCATTATGTTCTTTATACAGATAGTCTAATTCACGTTTTGCCACAGCGTCATATTCTAACAGCAGTTTAGTATATAATATCCTATCTGTAGAGGATTCAGAATCGTTTAGTTTAAGAGTAAGCTCATCTAACTTTTTCTCCAGTGTTACGAGATCATTTCTAATAACTTTCAGTATGCTACCTTCTAGAGACATTGCCTTGCCTCTCATAACGCATTTACATGCTTCCCAGAGTGTTGCCCCAGATTGCACCGACCCCTCATTGTGTTCAAAATAATCTCTTAACGCTGTTTCCATTTCAGTTCTATATACCAAGTCATTATAAGATCTGGGTTTGTTTCTCCATATATACGTGTTACCCAATACATTACGCAGTTTGCATTCTAAAATCACTGGGGAGTGATCCGACCAAGTACGTGAACAAATAACAACATCTGAGATACACCCATACAGTCTACTATCTATTAGATAACCATCAATCCTGGTGTGTAAATCGTGCACTGTGGTATAATGTGTATATCCCCTCTCACCCGGATGCCACAATCTCCATGCATCAACCAAATCATACATACTCATTTGTTCCAGCCAACAACGCGCTGTTTTAGGGGTGGCTTTGTTTGTCCCTTTTGATCTGTCCATCATGTCATCAAGAGTAGTGTTAAAATCGCCACCTATACACCAGTGGTGGTCAGGAAAAACCATACATTGCGCAAGGAGAGTTGTTACATATTCTGGATAATCCACATTTGGGGCATAACTATTACAGAAAAGTATATTAGTGCCGTTTATTTCCCCCGCTAAGATCACCCATCTACCCCCTGTATCCGCCTTTACTGCATGTAATCTGAGAGGAAGGTGCTTACGTGTAAGGATAAGTACGCCTCTAGCATATTTCGAGTATGCAGCCCCTCCTCTGGGTCCTGACCAACGCGGCAACATTTTATCATGTGTGTCTTTCAATAAATGTGTTTCCTGTAGCATCAACACATCTATGTTCTGGCGCTCAGCATATCTTCCTATCTTTCGTATTTTCATAGGACAATTCAAACCTCTCACATTCCAGGTCATTATTCTCATTTTCTCCGCGTTTCTACTATTCATAAAAAATCATAATAACCATTCGTCTGCCCAAATCAATTACTTCCATATATTTCTATCCCTTACACCTCCCTCTCCACATCTCCCCTGTAATCCTCGGCCAAAAACATACAAATAAAAACTCCCTACAACTATATACAAAAAAACAAAAACTACCTTCCCATTTCCCTCCCACACTAGACATCTCCCCAACCTATATCCAGTGAAACCCTTACTTCCCACCATACTTTCACATACAAACATCCAAAAAAAAAACATACTCCACATAAAAAAAAAACATACACTCAAAAAAAACACTCTCATTCTATAAGCAATCGCTTGGGGGGGGAGGCTATCGTCTGGCGCATCTTCAATATATTATCCCATAGTTTACATGAAACACCCGCATCCAACCAGCAGAGGGAGCCTCTGACACATCTTTTGCAGTGTTACAGAAACAAATCACAGGCCCCGCCATTTTATAACATGTAGTCTTTCATGACTCAGCAATAGTTACGAGCCGCCTGTCGCTTCAGACAATCCGTTTACGTCCGCCATGTTGTTTGGGTTCCTAGATTCTCCATTTTCTCGCCCTCTTTGTCTTGTATTCGCCCTGGAGGTTTTCGGTGGGCGGCGTTGCAGTTCTCCGATATTGTCCAACACAAAAGTTTCAGCAGCGGAGGGAGTATCAAATATCCAAGTCTTTTCGTTCCATATCACACGTAGCTTCGCTGGATACATCATAGAATATTGCACTCCATTGCTACGTAGTGTATCTTTCACATCCAGAAAAGCCCTCCGTGCATTCTGTACTGCAAGAGTGAAATCGGGGTAGATCGAGATTCTTGAACCTTTATATTTTAGCTCACCTTTTTCACGTGCAAGTTTTAATACAGCGTCTCGGTCACGATAATTGAGCAGTCTCAGGATGACCGGGCGAGGAGGAGCTCCCACCAATGGTTTAGAAGCAGGCGTTCTGTGAGCCCTCTCAACTACAAACATGGAAGAGAGACCCTCTTCCCCAAGTAGTTCTCGCAGAATAGTTTCCATTAGGGGCTCAAAGGGTTTAGCTGTGTGAGATTCATCGAGCCCAAGTACACGTATATTATTTCTCCTCGATCTCGCTTCCAGATCTTCCTGCTTATTTTTCATTTCCGTGACGCTGGTTTCCGCTGCACGGAGTCGTGTGGTGAGGTCAGCAATTGTAGTCTCAGTATCCCCCAATCTCTGCTCTGTTTGTTGTGCTTTCGTTTTCAGCGAATCCACTGCCGTTTGCAATCCAGTCAGACAGGTTCCATGTGTGTCAAGTTTGTCATTTATTTGTCCGATGCCTTTTTGGAGCTCTGCAAACATAAATTGGATCTTTTCTTCCAATGATGGTTCAACCTCCGCGGGTTTAGAGGGTTGAGAGGAGGCACCCTGATCTTCTTTTTGTGTGAAACTATCCATCGTAACCTGCTTCTTTCCATCTTTTTTACCCATATTGTAGCCGAGCAATACAACGTGTGTATAGGCAAAATGGCGTCTAGCACGTGCACATCGCTGTCCAGCTCGTGTTCAGAGTTGGGACTGATCACGTGTCTGCATCATCATTATTCAGGCCAATAGGGAATCGAGGCACGTGCATACAGCTATCCGCACGCGATTCTTCAGTGTCGGTGTGTCGCCATTTTGTCTTTTTTACATTTCACAGTTCAAATCAGCAAAACATTAATGCAGGGGCCACCTTTCAGTGTTTCATAAAGTTGACGATGAAACGGAGATATCTCCCAGCAAATATTTTAGTGTCTTTATCATGTGACATCCGTCACATAGTCGCATTTCCAGCGATGCCATTTCGGATGCATGGGGGGGGGAGGCCACAAACTAGAGCCCCCAGCCAGGGCCCCACATCAGCGTAAGCGAAATCGTTTAAGGACCCAAGGGGTCCGCAGGGTCAGGCGCCAGCCAAAAGGCAGCTCGCCCACGCCCCACAGATAACCTCATTACGAGGCGCCCACGAGCCCCGAGCGCCCCCGCCCCACAGAGGCCCGCGGCGAGCCCGAGCCCTTCAGCCCAAGCCCCCCACCAGCCCCCACAGGGAAAGGACACCCAGCAGCCCGCAAGTCACCCTCAGGTCCCAATACCAGTATTCAGCCCCGGCTGGGTCCCCCCGCTCACACCCCCTCACCTTCCTCGGCGGCCATTGACGGTCGGCCTACCATGTGGATGGCCAAGTCCAATATTCAGCCGTCTTTCACAGTATAAAACACATCTTCATGTGCGGCACGCATTCAGGATTCCGAAAAATAAAGTTTCATATCAGTGCCATCGTCCCCTCCGCGGCGATGCCGAAGGATTGTCGCGCCGCGACGAGAGCCTCACATGGAGGCGGCCATCTTGCTGGCGCTCCACAGCGCCCCCCTACTATTAATAAACTTGCACAAAAAGTGGAAGATCATTATGTAGTGTCCAATAAAAATTTTGCCCAACTTCGCACGATGATCTCCACGGTAGATAAAAAGTCGGACAAAACTGAGTCAAAGCTTGAGGAGGTTGCTAATTTTCAGAAGCATGATCGAGCTACATACCTCCAAACGTTAAAAGAAACGCAGCGTGTGATCAAGATGCTTTCTGATTTAGATATTAAAATGTCCCTACTGTCAACGAATGTGCAGGATGGTGTTGCCCATTTGACACCGCAGGCCTCGAAAGTTTCTGGAACACAACCAATGCAACTTAACCCTCAAGCTCCCAAATTTAAACCAACAAATAAGGTGCTTAAACCGATTACCAACGTTGGTGCCTCTTCTTCGTTGGTGGCTGTTAAAGCTGATGAAACTGCTTACTCGTCCCATTCATTATATTTCTTTCCTATTTTTTGGGATGCTGACGGCTATGACACCAGGTCTTTTAATATCAATTCTTTTTTAGATGTTTGTTTTTTATCGCCCATACTTAGGAACATCAATAAAAACGATGTTAGTAATTTTAAATATGTACCATTTGAGCAAACTAAAGTCTTAACTCGCATCACATTCACTAGTATTACAACTATGGAATTAGTATGGAACCAATTTCAATTTTTTTTATCTAAAGGTCTTGATGTTTTCCGCGTGCCACTACCTAAACCGGAACTTAATATTCCCTCTACTGGTCCATCAACCAGTACTCGGCAGCCGACAAAAAGGAAGTCAGCTGGTGGTATACCTACTGGTTCTCCAACCCCTTCCAAAAAACATTGTTCTAAAGAGGTGCTAGGAGAAGGTTTCGAGCATGAGGATATACATGCAGCTCAAATAAATGAAATTTCGGATGCCAGTATTATGGAACGTGTATCAGATTCTGATCAGTCTCTTTGATACTGTCAATTTGTGCTCAATAGGATCTCCAACTCTCACTGAATATTGTCGTCTTTTATCTTGGAATTGTTCTGGTTTTATGTCCCTACCCTCGAATATAATAAATGATTTTTTAATGTATGATTGTGTTATGCTGCAGGAAACATGGTTACTTGATCCTGTTAATGTTGATGGTTTTACTTCGTTTTTTCAAAATGCAACTGCTTCTACATTTGGCCATCATGCGGGTGGGGTAGCGGTCCTTATTAATGTTAGGACTGGCTGGTCGGTTTTAAAAGTCTGGCCTAACCTTCCTGGCATACTGGGATTACATATCCAACTTCCTGCCTCTACTCCGGCAGATTTAAAGGAGTTTTACTTGCTAAATGTGTATTTGCGTCCTGCATTACTGTCCCCTGCAGATAATTTTAAATTATTGTCTACTTTTAGTCTATTATTAGATGACATATTTAGAGATAACCCTAATGCACTAGTAATGCTAGGAGGTGACTTTAATATTAAGCAGATTCTCCCCACCCTCTATGATGAATGGGATGATTCACATCCATTGATTCCTCAGTGGCAATTTGTTAATGCTGACACGCAATGTACAGTTTGGCCCGCTTCGGTTAAAAAACTTTTTAAACTGTTTTCGTCGCATGACCTTACTATAGTTAACGGTAAAATTCCGGGTCATTCACTGACAGATCACACGTTTAAACGTGGACAATCTCACTCGCTAATTGACTATATTGTAATTACAGCCGATCATTTTTCAGTAGCTGTTTCATTGCACTACCACTGGAATCTCTATAGTGATCATGCCCAATTGGAGTTTTTTTTTAATTTAAAATCAGAATTAAGTACTAAGTTTGAAACTCGCCCTACATCAGTTTGTATTAAGAACAAAATCAGACTAAATTTACCGGAGCATTTACATTTTCAATGTGCTAGTATGTTAGGTGAAATGGCTATCTGCAATGCTATGTGTGTAACCGATCCTATCCAATTGTACGAGTGTGCCATTAGAGAATTTAGGCAGTCGATTACCATCATTTCTTCATCACAAAGGGCAGGCTTAAATAATACCAATTTTAATACCAATAAACCTTGGTTTGACCTAGAGTGCAAGCAAGCAAAGAAAAAGATGTGGTCCTACTTTGACTCTAGATTATTTTCGGTAAATGGTATGACTCTGTATATGGCCCAAAAAAAGCACTATCGTATTTTAATTGGCATAAAAAAGAGAGTTTGGGAGCAAGAGCAAGGGTTCTATGTGGAGCAATTATTGATTAAAGCAGATACTAAGAAGTTTTGGCACATTGTCAATTCATTGACTAATAAATCCACCATTGATCCTAGTGCCAATTTACCGGAAAAAGTCTGGGTGTCATATGTTCATAAACTATATAATGCGCCTGAATCTAGCTTTCATTCTGATTCATTATTTGATCCCTTCTGTGAATATACTCCCAAGTTTAGTATACCCTCTGTCTCACTGAAAATAGCTCAGTTAAAGGCATCCCGTGCGCCAGGTCCTGATAACTTGCCATCAGTCTGTTATAAACCTTTGGCTGTTGAATGGGCCCTCCTTTTTTTTCCTTTATTCAAATTTAGCCTATTGGAGTTTAAAGTCCCTGAGTCATGGGTGGGTTCAATTATGGTTCCGGTTTTTAAAAAAGGCTCTAGACTCAGTCCTGTAAATTATAGGTTGTTGGCGCTAATGGATACACCGGGCAAACTGTTTGCCAAATTTCTGTTGGACAGTTTAACAGAATGGGCTGTGGATAATAACGCCATTCCGCAGTCGCAGACTGGTTTTTGCAAAGGCAGTTCCACGTTGGACAATACCTTAATACTTAGCCTTTTGGTCGAAAAATATGTAAAACACAAAAAGTATTCTCTTTATTCGACCTTTATAGACTTCGAAAAGGCATTTGATTCTGTACCACGTGTCTCCCTTTGGAATAAGCTTTTACGCATGGGGGTCCCCCCTGCATTAGTTCGCGCTATTTCATTATTATATACAGGTACTTGGGTCCAGATCAGATGGGGGCCTAATGAGGAGTTGACTAGGCGGGTACCTACTTCATCTGGTCTCAAGCAGGGCTGCGTGCTGGCTCCAATGTTATTTAACCTTTTTATTTCAGATCTTCCAGCCGCTTTAAAGCCAGTCTCTGAGCTAGCTCCCACTATGGGAGGACTGGCGATACCGATACTTGCGTATGCTGATGACACTATATTGCTTAGTCTTACCCCTTCTGGCTTGAAAATTTTGTTTGAGACACTCTGTCAGTACTGTAACACCAATGGCCTAAAAATTAATGTAGCAAAAACCAAAATTATGGTGTTTAATAGTAGACTCAAAAGGTTTAACTATGTATCACCTATAGGACCCATTGAACAAGTTCAGGTTTACAAATACCTGGGTATAACTTTTTCCTATACAGGGATGTGGAATGACCATCTTGCATTGTTGGCGATTAAAAGTAAAAGTTTAGTCGGAGGGATTAACAAAATAAAAAACCGCATTATATTCAAAGGTCTCAAACCGCTCGTTAGGCTGTATAATGCTTCATGGATTAACACTTTGTTGTATGGCTGTGAAATCTGGTGCCCGAACACTGCCCAGTTTTTAAAAAAGTTAGAAGGCTCATTCTGGAAGACACTTCTTTCTCTCCCACAATGCCTCCCCATTGAGGCCCTCTTACTTGACCTAGATATTGTATCATTGATTGGTATAGCAGAAATTCGTTTTATGAATTGTTTTAGGAAAATAAAAAACGGGTCAGCTGACAAGCTGGTGAGAGTATGCTTGACGGAGGTATTTTCATCGGATTATAGATACACCTATTTGTGTAATTTGAGACAGATTGTCCATAAATTTGGATTGTCTGAAAGCATCTTACGATTTGATGATCCCATTGATAATATTAATGCTTGTGACTTCCGATCTCTGGCTACCGCTTTTCATTTTTCAATTGCTCGTTCTCATTGTCTTAGATTGAAATCTTTGACTTACTTCAATATAATAAAAACCCATAAACGCTGCGAAGATTATATTAACAACAGCGAGTCAATTGTCGTGCTAAGGATTTTTATTAAATTCAGACTTGGCCTATTGCCAACACGAACATATGCAACTGCTACCTTGCATAATGACAGTAACTGTGAGTTATGTTTACACTGTCCTAATGATTTATTGCACTTGTGTACAGCTTGTTTATGTACAAAGGATTTAAGATCTATTTGGTTAAAAAAATATATTAAGCTGGACCAATCAATCTGTTTTTTAGATCTTTTGAATGAATCTTCATTCCCTGACATAGTAAGAATATATGTTTTTTTAAAATTGTCTTTTAAACTGAAAAATTGGTTACTGTGAATTTTCTAAATCCTTTTGTAAATCAAATGTGTGTTAAGTTGCATGATTATTTATATTTTTTTTATTGTCTTGTATAAACATAATGTTTAATAAAGACCTTTTTTTGAATTTAATTTAAAATGTGCATAATGTGAATTAACTCCAAATGATCCATGCCAATGTCAGGTGTGCTTTTAGAGATGTGAACATTTCCTCTTCACTCCACCTCAGCAGGCTTGCCAGGCATACGCACGT
>JASBQH010552235.1:0-12208 GCA_030264935.1 Desmognathus ochrophaeus | reverse complement strand
AATGCACAACTTCAAAAGTGCAATTACTGTAATTCGAAGGGTTTTTAAACGAATGACAAATGACAGTTCTGCGCAAATTGTGAAGGAGCATGCAAAGAAGTAAAGTCGCGATAGCCAAGATAGGAGGAGGGCCGGCTGTAGCCTGGTGTGATAGGACTCCTGAATGTCAGAGGGCTATAGACTACCACCCACAGGCTGGTCGTTGTCACACGTTAGTAGATCTTTACCGCGAATCACCCTACCATTCGCAAAGGCAAGGAACTGTACGCACAGTGCGACACACCGTTTAATTCGCGTACACGCACCCGATCGTGCTCCCGGTTATCAAAGGTAAACAGGCGAATCGCAGACGGTGCCACCGCCGATGGAGAGCAAACATAACGATGAGAAATGTCTTCACCATGAACAGTTCGCCAACCATCCATAGCCGGGTCCTGGTACCACTGCACACCAGCATATTTGGTATCGATTCGCCAAAAGTCTAAGTCTAAACGCGCATCAAGACAGTACTTCTCGACCATGTCGCCATCGTGCATCAATGCTTCGATGCCAGGTGATTCGCAGAATTCCAAATCCCAGTGCCACATGTACCTCGTGGCAGTGTTCTGATTGTTGGCAAACAACAATCCATGAACCGGCAATAAACCAATTGATAAAATGCTTTGCCGGTGGCTACGTCGGGTCACGTGCCAAATGTATCGTTCAGTAACTACACGACGGAGGGAATAAGGCCTGCCTTTGTAGGCTTTTTCAATGATGTTCATACGTGCTTGTTTTTTTTAGTCGTCCTGGAATTTAAAGCTGCTGATAACTCACAAAGTCAGTCATTAAGACGGCCTTGGGTTCATTGTACTGATTGTACCCACGCACAATCACATTGCTGCCTTGCCACATCGCACTGCTAGCCTTGAAGTAACGCGGATAAATGAGCAGTCTGTACTCAAACTGGTTGTAGTACAGCTTCACCTCCCCGTTTCGGGGATTGATGTCAACGCGACCATAATTCGCGCAGAGTTGCCAATAAGGATCCATATAGAAGTGATTTGGACGGATGAGGGACATTCCTCTCCACACTACTATAAGGCTACTAAAGCACAAAATGTGACAAAATGCGCAAGAAAAAATTGCCTTTCTCGGAAGAAGTAGTTTTTCCGAACGCCCTACAAGGAAAAGTTTAAAACCATTTTTTTCTTCCCACTGGAATCAGTAAAATTGAATTTCCCTCACATTTTAATACCATGAAACCCGGGAATTTCGGTCTCGAATTATTCATCTATTCATAAAATTCAAATGCACATGGCGAACATCTGGTTCAATAAAGTAAAAGAAAATTACGGGTGGTTGGGTAACATGGCTCCTTACCCAATCCGATACAAAAACACTCTGTGGTTAACAAGCGAGGCCTTGTTTCAAGCGCTGCGATTCGATGACCCCGGCATACATGTAGTGGTCTAAAAAATTAGGACAGAAATTTGAAACGTTTTAAATTTCTGTATGATGAAAAGAACACGAAGAAGGTTCACCGCTACCTTCAAGACCAAAGTGGTATTGGAAGCGCTCAAAGAGCGCGAGACGATTCAAGAGCTTGCGGTGCGGTTTGAGCTGCACCCCAACCAGATTTCAATGTGGAAGCGTGAGTTCTTGGAGAACGCTGATAAGGCCTTCGCTGGTGACGGTGCTGACGAAGATCGAAAAGCTGCGGAGAAAGAAAAGGAGGATTTGTATAAGCAGATCGGCCGGCTGAGCATGGAGAACGAGTGGTTAAAAAAAAAGGTGCTATGATACCGCTTGATTTGCGCCGGGGAATGATTTCGGGCGACGATCCACAGTATAGCATAGCCCAACAGTGCAAGATGCTGGGCGTTCATCGCAGTGGATTTTACTACACTCCTGCCCAAGCCAGCGAGCGCGACTTAGAGATCATGCGGGTGATGGACGCGATGTATTTGGAAGATCCTACTCGAGGAACACGACGGTACTGTAATGAATTAAGACTAGCAGGTCACTTCATTGGTCGTGACAAGGCCCGCAGTTTGATGCGCATCATGGGCATTGAGGCATTGTACTGTCGACCACGTACCACTGTGCTTGACCCTGCCAAATACAAGTTCCCTTATCTGCTACGTGGGGTTAAGCTCGTCCGCCCCAACCAGGCGTGGGGCATTGATATCAGTTACATTCCTATGCGCCGTGGCTACATGTACTTGTGTGCCATTATCGACATCTACAGCAGGTACATCGTAGGTTGGAGTATTTCCAATACCATGGAGGCGGCGTGGGTAGTTCAAACGGTCAACAAAGCCATTAAGCAACATGGTAAACCAGAGATCATCAACTCAGATCAAGGATCACAGTTTACAAGCGACGAGTATGTCAGCTTCATCAAGGATCTGGAGTCAACCAGGATATCGATGGATGGAAAAGGGCGCGCTACGGATAATGCCCACATCGAGCGCTTCTTCAGAACCATCAAGTACGACCGATTGTACCGTTTTGTACCGCAGGACGGTAAACACTTATTCGACCTCTGTAAACAGTTTATCAACTTCTACAACTGCAAACGCTCACACTCAAGCATCGGCAAAGTACCGCCGATACGGAGATACCAGGCAGCAGCATGAGATGTTGACAAACTCACAGAGTTATGAGTCTCCCCCGAACCCCCTCATTGAACACAAAAAAACAACTTATATTTGAATGATTTCTGTCCTAAGAAAGTCGACCATCACATACAAGACATTATTCGGGAGGAAAAGAGTCCTATGGGGGGCTAAAATGAAGGCAAAAAAGTACAAGGATCAGAGGGTTGTGGAGCCGATGTCTGAAAAAGACGTTGAAAATATGAGAATGTGCGTGAAATTGAAGAGTGATCAGCATCCTAAACTGCGGTTTCTTCTGTCTGGTACTGGAGATAAAATGATTTACGAAGACATTGGAAATCGAAACGGTGCGCGACACAAATTTTGGGGCGCGAAAAAGATATCCGATCAAGAGGGAGATGGGTTGAATACAATGGGCGTCATTCTCATGGAACTGCGCGAACAATATCGACTGGAAGACGAGAAGAAAGAACAACCATATCCTACAACTCACTTGAACGATCAATGAAACAAGACCCTATCTTTTACGCTCTCAAAGCGCGGTTTCCACATTTCACAGATGACCAATGCAATAGCGCCGCACATTGGATTCATCGCGCATTCTATTTGGAGCTTGACGAGTCTCCTAGCATGGGCACAAGCATTGTAGAGAACATCTACCAGTACTTCACTGAGGAGGCAAGGAAACATGGAAAAAACTTGGAAGATCTATCGTTTGGCTATGCGATTCAAGGTGCAAAAAGATGGACAAAAGTGGCAAACATATTTAAGGGTTATGACCCCTACTCATTCGAAGAAAGATTTGAACGTTTAGACAGATTCCAGTACATCCAACTCATCATCGAAGACCACTGCTTTGGTCATACTGCCGAAGCTGAAAAGCGTCTCGAATTCATTTGTTTGGTGGAGAAGGCAGTAGGTTTCACAAAAACTGAAGCTTCTGTTTGGGGCATTATGAAAGATGTTTCAGAAGACCTTGTAAAAGGAGAAATTTTCGATTTCTGGAGTGAAGTATGGTTTCGAGTTGATCGCAAGCGAGTCGACATAAGCAAAAGGTACTTTGATGCCTTGAAATCGCGCATCCTTGAAAAAATAAGAACTCAAGCACCCCAAGCGATTGACGCCTTGCATTATAGCCACCAAAAACCTGAATTGGAAAATTTAATCACTGCCCTGGAACAATTGGAGTTTCTATTTAACCAGGAAACAATTGACAGAATGGAAAAAACAGCCTATCAATTCACACCTCATGAATTAAAGAGTATGATCAAGCTCTCGGAAGTGATGCGCAACAAAATAGGGGGGCACAAAAACTTCGGGTATCATATCGATCGGTTCCCGAAAGTCTACTGCGCAAAACTCCCCGTAGGACTTGACGAAACGCTTCTAGGGCAGGATGAGAATGAAAACATCAATTTGGAAGTCCAGGTCAAATATACCGATGCTTTAGGTCGATATGTATATTCCATAGACCAAACGATAACTGAATTTGAGACTCCCTTCACGAAAGAAGGTGTTATTCTCATCGATACCGAAAAAATCTGCCGATGGGCGGGATTCAAACAGCTGGTTTCGGAAGATGTGCGCTTTGTGGTACTCATGCACGAACTCGGCCATTGGTTTTCACATTGGGCGTTGTGCATACCTAATGATGAAAATAAGGTAAACACTGATAACAAAGTCCTCCGCCAATGGAACCCTGGGTTTGAATTGCCCAACACTGTGACGAAAGAAGCCATAGCGAACATTTTCTGTTATTGGGCCTGTAATGACGTTGAGGATGAGTCATTGCGGGAGCGGCTACTCAACACCCTTGGGGCACTCACCCCAAAAGGAAAGGACACTAATGTAGACACCTCCAACCCATACGGTGCCCATACCTTGCTCAAACACATCAATCGCCATGAATTACTGAATAAACTCAACGTAGTTCGCGCCAACTGGATGCTTAAAGACGAACACCTATTCGATTATTTAAAAAGTACTGAAACCAATATATTCAAATGGCTTGGTGAGCGAAAACCAGAAGAGGTGTCGATTGATGGCCGTTTTCATACCCTCGTCGATAAGTCTGTTTGGGACACCAACAGCTCCAGAATTCTTAGCCGACAAGGCACTTTTGCCAAACGACCGTAACGTAATATTTAAAAAGTAATAGGATGATTTCACAAGCAGACTACCGAAGGATGATTTCGGGATTAGCACCAAAATTTTCAAACATCAACATCAATTGGGATGAGTGGTATAAACAATTTGTATACTACGAAGACATGTGGGGCCAGTATTTCAAAGACTTCTTGACGCACAGACCGCTTCGAAAGGATCCAGTGTCGGTTGTTCTTTGGGAGTCTTGTCCTGGCGGTTTACCCTTTCCGCACCCCAACTATGCCTTTGATGTTCATCGCTTCGACAATCCGATACATGGCACTTTCGACAAATACCTCAAAACGGTTTGTGACACGTTCGAAGTGCCTTGGAAAACTCCCGAATCGCAGAACAAAAAAATTGGGGATCTCATCCGAGAGTTAAATCAGAAGCGGGTGCTGATCGTTGACGTTTACCCAACACATGGAATCACCCTAGATAATGAGAATCGTGCTCGCTTATGTAATGAGATTTTCCCGAAATTCAGCGCCCCAAAGATAAAGCAAATATTAAACCAACTCCATCCCGAGCAGATCAGTGCAGCCCTTGTGATTAGCCGAGAGCTGCACAACGCTGGAATCACTAAGCATTTTCATGGGGAGAACTTGCCCTTCAATCGGTTCATAGTAACCTGAACCATTCTAAGCGATATCCGATGAATTCAAAAGAAGAGGTCACTTTGCTGGTCCTTATTTAATACATCGAGCACCACTTAAAAGTGATTTTGCAGCCAAATAGTGAGTTAGCTTTCCGGAGTGAAGCTGGAGTCTGGATGCAAGATTTGAAATTTCTTCATCCAATTTGTCACAAATGGAACTTGGAAAGCCTTTATGTAGGTAAACCCAAATCCCATGACATCAAAAAACCTCCTTCACTTCCTTCGCGAGTGGGCCACCGCACTCAACACCCAATGCAAGGCGGGCGCCCTGGTCGAAGTACACAATGAAGCCTTCGTGCTGCGCGTTAAAAACAAGGCCTTTACCCCCTTTGTTGCCTGCTGTTCGGTAGACGAAAACGGCGGTATTCAACTGCGATTGGCTGACGCTTTCAACTACCGCAAATCCATCGAATCGGCGCTGTATGGATCAGAAGACGCATACGCTATCGCGAATTACCGCTTCAGCGAGGCGGTTCTGAACGGAGCACTTTGCAATGATGGGCGATTACTATCAGCCATGCTCACATGCGCGGCAAACCGTTTTTTCTCCGAGTCACCGCTCGGTTTACAGGTCCTTCCTTTAGTTGAGCTTCGTGCGTAACGGAGCCCTTCTCGCCACTTGTACAACGGCAAATCAATAATCCTATCACTTAAACGAAGCGATATGAATAAAACTCCTGACCACCGCGACCCGCTCGAAATCCTTCTCGAAGAGGTTGACGCGGCGTACGATCTCATGGCGCGATCCATGTTCAACAAATGGGTGGCGCTCGATGAAGCCAACTACCGTCCGAACTCTGACATGTGCAGGGCCTGCGAAAAAGGGGTCTTTAAGCTGCTCTTTGAACACTTCGAAGAGTCAGAAGACTATGAAATCTGCGCTGAGTTGCAAGAAATGCACTGGCGCATTCTTGCTTTCGCGAAATGTAAAACCTCAAACCCAATGCTATGAAAATCATCCAAACTGTTCCAATTGCGGCCTTACTCGGCTTCATGCCCTACTTCATCTGGGCTCAAGACAAGGAGTACACCCTTACGGCTTTCGAAGAAACCCTTGTTTACGAAGCCCTGGCGATCGTTAACGACCTCAGCCAACACAACCACCATGCGGTTGATTTCCTCATTGACGAATACATCAGCGCTTCGTGGATGCCTGATCCTTTCGAATTGACTACCTCCCCAAAGCAGCTCTTCTTGAGCACCTACCGCACAGCAATCGCAGCAGAGGTTCGCGAAAAACTGCAGACCCACGACTGCTACGCTGAGTTTATCTACGTTGATCATGAAGACGGCACGGTGATCTACGCCGAAGACACGCAAGACAGCAATTGGTTGAATTTAAAGTGGGTTTTCCCAACCGAAGACGGACTCACTTCGGTGCTGTTCTCTTTTGAAGAAAACCATGGAGAATGGCTACTAACACGGGTAGAGATCTGGGGTTAAATCGAGCTCACAACCACCCCATCCAAACCTCCTGCGTCAGCACCGGAACTTCGTGTTCCCGACAAACGCGCATGGTATGACCGGTGCCGCCCTGATTCGGGTTGCTAAGATTATCGTAAAAGACTCCCGCCGCGGCCTGAGGGATGCCAGCAGCACCTACAACCTTCACTGTATCGCGCAAAATGTAGGCAGCCTTCATGGCGTACTGATGGCGTTTCCCTGAAACGTATTCATCCACCATTCTCCTCGTGGCAGCGTGCTGTTTCGAATGGTACACAACCCGGTCTTCAGCCGCCAAATCGAGCGAATCGAGCGAATGGGTCGTCGCCGCCACATTGTCACCAGAGCGATGACCACTGTAGGGGATGATGACCTCTAGCCGATTGGGAGCAATTTCAGCGACCCCTTGCGAAAAATACGCATCAGAACCTGGGGCATTCCCACTGCGAAACACGAGGTGCTGAGTATTCGTTGCCAGCAGACGCCCAAGTGCGATGAGCGAATCAATATCTCCAGCTCGAACAGCTCTTTTTCCCTCTAGCAATACAATCTTGCCAGGTCTATCAAACTCTTCAACAAAGGTTTCGAATTCCATTGGTTTGATTTTTATTCTCGCTGCGCGGATGCTGCCAGCCATATTCCGTCAACAATCGGAAATTCCAGAGAATGCCACAAGTGCAATAAACTTTTGAACTGCCTTGAACTAAATCATCTCTGAACATCGTGCACTAGTCTCCATCTTCTTCCGTTATTCACATACACACCAATTGCTTCTAACCATGCGATGTATAATGCTCACAATTAGCCTGTTCTTGGCATGCTCAACCCTCAAGGCATTTGAAAAAACTGGTTTGGCAACCACCTTTCTCGGTGAAGAGAGCGCCTTGTTTGAAACGCCGCCAAAAAAACGTGCGCACCGAAAAAAGGCGCGTCGTGTCCGAACTCGCGAACGAGGCATCGCTGCCTCCCACTCTCAAAACAACAGCTACCTGCTCAAGAGCCGGTGCAAAGGCTACCGACGCTAACTAGCGAAGTATCCACCACACAATCCCAAGCTGCAAGGCCAACAAAGCCACTCCAAAAAGCAGGGCTGTCAGCGCCTTTCGAAGGGGATTGAATGGTTTCAAGTCGATCGCAAGGGAGAACCTTGCAAAAGCCTCCCGGTCAGCTTCATTGTTGGTGCACCACATAGCGATCGCTATCAAGGGCAAACTAAGCGCGGTGTAAAGCAAAAGGGTTTGCGGGTACGGAAGCTCCTGCAGCCACCCGAGCCCCGAAAAAACAATCGGTAAGGTTTTGTGCAAAGCCGATAAGACAATCGGCCATAGCATGGCCACCAATTGGGTTTGTGCATTGATGCGCCACCAAAACCAACGAAGAATAAACACCAGGCCGACTCCTGCCGTTAGTCCCAACAGCAATTCAAGGAGGACCGTCAAGCGGTCGGCCTGCCAGGCAATCAAGCCGGTCAACAGGGCACTGAGCACCATCAATTGCCGCGAACGTCGCACAGATGAATTCTGGTCCATCCCTTTGTTAAGTCCACTTAGCACCAATCCGCTCCCCCAGAGTTGCAGGGCTTCAAAGGTCGACAAGAACATCCCGAACAGACCGATAGCTATGATGGGCAAGAAGGCTTCAGGCAAGGCAGCGCGTACCACGTGGAGGTAAGCTTGCTGTCCGGTCTGAATGAATGGACCGCCAGCGTGCAAAGCGACATAGAATACCAATGAAGCCACCGCAACGGTGAGCAGACTCATGACCAGGGCGGTTTTCACAGCCTTCCGGCGGTCATTGCCCATGAGTTGCTGCGCCTCAACCCCTCCTCCATCGATGATTTGGGCCGACCACCATTGCACGCCGAGAAATGCGAACAACGACCAGGCATCGGGCAGCACCGCCTGCTCATCGAAGGACAAAGTTTGTACTTCTGGATTTGAACCCACGCGGAAGGCAACCACCACGAGTGGCAGCACAAAGGCTGAAAAGTGGACCAGGTCCAACACGGACTTTTGCCGGTAAGACACCCTGAAGGCATTGAGCATCATCGCAGCTGTTAGAAGAGTGATTGCGACGGACTTCTCGATGTTGAGAAATGTAATCAGCACATCTGCGAAAGTGAGCAGGAGAAACGAAAGCAGGATGGGCACGATCAGCAGCCCCACATACAAGCCTCGAAACCGCAGCAGTCGTTCACCCCAAGGTGCCGCATACCGCAGTGTGAGCATCTCGTTCTCACTGATGAAGTCGAGCTTGGCCCACAAGGGAGCAAATACCAGGGGCAAAAAGCCCAAGGGGATCAGCGACGACCACAAGATCAGCAGGTCACCAGGACCTTTCTCGGTCACAATGGCGCTGACCAGGCCAGCTGAAGAGGTGGAGTAGAGGGTGACGAAGAGGAGAACGCCTGCGGGGAACCAGTGGGTTTTGGGGTTCAGGCGGAGGGAGGAGAAGAGGGAGAAGGGTGAGTACCTTTTAGCCAAATCTAACGAAGCGTATATAAATCACAATTGAACTGAAGTAATAATACCTATTTCGCATTGATTCCTACAAAACCACAAGGAAAAAGATCAATACACCCCAGCACAACGCAACCACCATTGCCAACGCATACAGCGGTCGAAGCGCATTCTTAAACACAGATGACACAACACCCTGAATTTTAGTTGAGACACCCCCCAAGCGCTCTACAATCACATTCGCTTTCTGCACGGCACGCTCATTCAAGGCCAATTTACTCGATTGAGACCTCAATGCCTTGCTGACAACAACACCAAGCGCTGAGCTTGCCTTGAAAATGAGCCGCGTGCTTATGGGTGACACCGCTCTTGAAATGACCGGTAATTTCTCTTGAAGCACATTCTTATGGATTGGAACTATCACCTCTGTAACATACCCGTTAAAAACTTCGCGAACCTCCTCGCCCGAGTTTACTTCTTGGCTAAAGCTTGTTATACCTTTTTCAAGAAAATTTAAAAAACTTTCGAAGCTAAACTTCATCACAAGACCAATGTCTCTTCGCAACTCGATGATGATCCGAATGATCGCGAAAACTGCAATGGACATGCCCAAAAGCAAAGACCCGAGCAGAAAGAAAACAATCCCAGCTAAAAACGAGTGCGAAAAAAACACCAACAGCGAGCAGAACAGCAGAGTATGTAGAATGAGACTGACAAGAACAATTCGAATAACTTTCGCACGCATTGAGAACAAACCGGCGATTGCTTTTGATATTTCTTGTGTATCTACCCTATCGAAGCTAAGTTTTGAGAGCCCTGATTTCAAAATTGCTTTTCCCACTGTCGAGCTGATTTTTTCATTAATTCGGCGCATTGCGCCTCAAATGCACTACTGAAGCGTCGGGTCACACCATCACCACTTCCTTCCCATCAACAGACGAATCAACCATCTGCCTGCTTTGCGCTCCAGACCGCCACGGGTTGTTGGTACTCCTACTCTTCGTGAAATGCTATTCCGGAGACCACTTAATCCCAAAAGCCGCTTCCAGGAAAATGATAGACCAAACTTGTTTTTAAATCCAAACATGCGAGTGAAGTTTTAATAGGATTCCGATTCGACCGGCTTCTTTGTTATTCGTGCGTAGCGTGTTTCCAATTTTGCACCAACGACAACTCCTCTACGACAATTCTCACGCCAAAAACATGCAATGTAAGCCTACAAAATGCCGCCTGCTTGTACATTCTTACTTGCGCTGTCTATCTTCTTCTCATGCGTTCTCGCGCGTCCTTAATTGCATCCCGTCTCCGTGAGATTTCTTCTTTGCACCGACTTATTTTGTCTTTGTACCCTTCAATTTCTCTGTTGAATCGCTCGGCATCACGAGACTTTTGTTCGCGCAGCGATGGTTTGCGGTCTTTATTGGCTCGCTGGATTAAGTCGCGGTATCTTTCTGAGGAGCGGCTTTTTTGTATTCGTGTGTTTGAAATTTGCTTCCTGTAACCCTCTATCTTTCTTTTTTCTTGCTCAATGCGGTCTTTCTGCCGTTCGATTTCCCGTAAATACATTTCCTTGCTCATTGTTCCTTGATTTTACGCGTTCAAGCCATGAAACCTAATTCCTCAAGGACGCAGACTAACAACTCAGCGTATTTCGCCTTGCCTAACGCCGACCCTAAACCAGTCTCAAAAAGCAAATCTCCACCGGCCAATTCTTTCATCAGTGCTTCATTGACTTGGGGAAACTCCTTATTGATTCGGTCTTTAACCTGCATGGTCCTTCCTGTTGCTTTCTTCACCCAGAAACGCATGCCTACACTTGTCTTCCCGGGATCTACGCAGAAAATTTGCTGCCTTTGCTCTCTTGGCTTAGATACGTCGTTAAACGTGCAGCTGGTCTTCGCATAATTGATCTGCAAGAAAGTGGAATGCTTTGAGCGCTCATCCATCCGAGTCCAAAACAGTTTCCAGAGCTCGATATTCTCACCATTGATTCCACGTTCTTTCAGTTGCTCCAACTTGCCCTCCAACCCTTCAAAGCGAATTCGTCTTCCTGATTTTTCGACGGCTTGTTTGGCGCTGGCATCGTCATCAACGGACGTAATTGCAGCGAAGGCCATCGCCTGTTCGATTTGATCGTGCAGACTATCGCCAAATTGACTGCGCAACAAATTCATCAGCTCGAGCACACTTGTTACTCTAGATTTCAAGTAGGCATCTCGTTGGCAGCTACCCCACAAGACCTTTTCCCAGTCTTCGTCTGTCAACTCGCTATCGCCAAGCTTTGCAATACTTTCAAGAACCCTCTCCCATTCAAGTCCATTTCTCGCGCCGAATGCGGGGTCCCATGCTAAGTAGTCTGGAGCGGCCATGAGCATTCGAAATACTTTCGGATACGATATCTGAATCCCGAGCAACGCAAAGAGCATCAACTCGTCCGTTTCTGAACCGTCATTGTCATCCGCCTCTTCATCCAATTTCCGAATACTATTGAGCAAACTGAAAGAGTTAATGTAGCGTTTCAAACTCCTCGGATTGTAGCCAACCGTGTGTTTAACGACCTTCGCAAAAGCGTCTTTTTGTTCGTTGGATAATTCAACGCCTAGTTCGGTCAGCTTTTTAGCCAAGAAGTTTTCAATGTCATACGTGCCCGTCGGCATGCTGAAAGGAAGTTGAATGATTTTGTCAAAAAAAGACCTAAACTCCCTTTCGTTCTCATCGGTTTTTGGGCCAAACTTTCCTTCCAACCCTTTTACGACGACTTCGTAGTCAATCGCGAGAACAAAAATGCAATGAGGTATATCGAACACATTTTTCAAGGCCTCTAGGACCTCCACTGCGTCAGAGGGGCTAATACGATCGAGGTCATCAATGAAAAACACGACTCTCTTAAAGTCGTTCCTGGG
>JASBQH010552234.1:0-25753 GCA_030264935.1 Desmognathus ochrophaeus | reverse complement strand
TGTGGTGGCTGTGCCCAAATGACCGACATCGGCGGAAACATTTGGGAAATCACCATCGACCTTCCAGCTGGTGATTATGAGTACAAGTTTGCTGCTGATAACTGGACGATCCAGGAAGATTTAGTGCCAGGGAGCTCATGCACGGTAACCAATGCAGGATTTACCAACCGCTTTGTTTCGGTTGTGGATCAAGACCTGGATCTTGGAACCGTTTGCTGGAGCTCATGTCAGGACTGCGGTGTAGCTGCACCTGTGTACGATGTTACCTTCCGTGTAGATATGTCACAAGTTGCCGATGCCTTCACCACTCCTGAAGTGAACGGAACATTCAATGGCTTCTGCGGTGGCTGCGCTCCGATGACTGACCTTGGAGCTGGCGTGTGGGAAATCACCATTCCACTTGAGGCAGGTACCTACGAATACAAGTTTGCTGCTGACACGTGGAACATTCAGGAAAACCTAACCCCTGGAACGGCTTGCACCGTGACCAATTTTGGTTTTACCAACCGCTTCCTAGAAGTGGTCGACCAGAACATCGACCTTGGAACGGTTTGTTGGGGCTCATGCCAAGATTGTGGTGTAGCTCCAGCTGTGTACGATGTGACTTTTCGAGTAGATATGTCACAAGTGACAGATGCCTACACTACACCCGAAGTGAACGGAACCTTCAATGGCTTTTGCGGAGGTTGCGCACCGATGGTCAATGTTGGAGGCGATGTATGGGAACTTACCATTCCACTTGAGGTAGGAACCTACGAATATAAATTTGCTGCTGACACCTGGAACATTCAGGAAAACCTGACCCAAGGTGATGCTTGCACCACGACAATCGATGGATTTACGAATCGCACGGTAACGGTAGTTGACCAAAACATCGACCTTGGTACACCGTGCTGGGCCTCTTGCGACGCCTGTGCGGCAGCTCCGACGACTTACGATATTACCTTCCGGGTAAACATGGCCGATGTCACAGACGCGTATACTACCCCTGAAGTGAACGGAACATTCAATGGCTTCTGCGGTGGTTGTGCACCAATGACGAATGTCGGTGGCGACGTTTGGGAAATCACCATTCCGCTTGAGCCAGGTACTTATGAGTACAAGTTTGCCGCGGATACATGGACGATTCAAGAGAACCTGACACCAGGAGCTGCATGCACCATTACAAACGGAGCATTTACCAATCGTTTGCTGGAGGTTGTTGATCAAAACATTGACCTCGGAACAGTTTGTTGGGGATCATGCGCAGATTGTGGGATTGCACCAGCAGTGTACGACGTAACATTCCGCGTTAATATGGCTGAGGTAACTGACCCTTACACCACTCCAGAGGTAAATGGCACGTTCAACGGCTTCTGCGGTGGATGCGCTCCAATGACCAATGTCGGAGGCGATGTATGGGAAATAACAATCCCTCTGGAGGTCGGTTCCTACGAGTATAAATTTGCTGCTGATTCTTGGAACATTCAAGAAAACCTCACGCCTGGGACTTCGTGTACGGTGACCAATTTCGGGTTTACCAACCGTGTCATTGAAGTCGTTGACCAAAACATTGACCTCGGAACGGTTTGCTGGGCCTCATGCCAAGATTGTGGTGTAGCTCCTGCCGTATACGATGTGACTTTCCGTGTGGACATGTCTCAAGTGACTGATGCGTTCACTACGCCAGAAGTAAACGGCACCTTCAATGGCTTCTGCGGAGGATGCGCTCCAATGACCAACGTTGGTGGCGATGTGTGGGAACTTACCATTCCACTTGAAGCAGGAACCTATGAATACAAGTTCGCTGCCGATACCTGGAACATTCAGGAAAACCTCACGCAAGGTGATGCTTGTACAACGACCATCGATGGCTTCACAAACCGAACCATTACAGTGGTAGACCAAAACCTTGATCTCGGAACTCCATGCTGGGCTTCATGCGAAGCATGTGGAACCGGTAACAACGGCGACTGCAACTTGCTCGGACTAACCTTCGATGATGCAGCTTCAGTGAATGCATGGCAAGGAATCGCAGATGCGACCGGTCCAGAAGCAAGCATCGCATGGAATGCCGCTGGAAATGGAACAGGGGCCCTCGAAATCTCTGCAACCAACCCAACAATCAATGGAAAGGCCTACATCTTTGAATACCTCGATGCAGCTTTTGATTACAACGCGGCATCGACCGTCGAGCTTTCATTCGATGTTAAGTTCAACGGGCCATACGTGGGTGCAGCACTCCACCTCCAAACAGAAATGCCTGGAGTTGGTGTGGTTAACAATTTTGACTTGCAAGCTCAAGGAGTGAATGAGAACACATGGACCAACTTTACCTACACGTTCAATAATGTAGGTGCTGGAAACTTGTTGCGCATGCACTTCAACATTGCAGCTGGTGCCTTCGTGGGTGCAGGCGGTACTGTTCAAGTAGACAACATCACCCTCATTTGTGATCCGGCGCCAAGCAATGCCGGTTGCACCGATGTCAACGCAGTGAACTACGATCCTGCAGCTCTGGAAGACGACGGAAGCTGCCAGTACAATGTGACTTTCCGTGTGAACATGGCAGAAGTTACTGACGCATTCACGACTCCTGAGGTAAATGGAACGTTCAACGAGTTCTGTGGTGGCTGTGCACCGATGACCAACGTCGGTGGCGATATCTGGGAAATCACCATTCCACTCCAGGCAGGCCTCTACGAATACAAGTTTGCCGCTGATACCTGGAACATCCAGGAGGAATTGACTCAAGGAAGTGCATGTACGGTGACCAACTTCGGCTTCACGAACCGCTTCCTCGAGGTGACAAACCAGGACATTGATCTCGGGACAGTATGTTGGGCATCTTGCCAGGATTGCGGCATCGTATCACCGGTGTACGATGTGACTTTCCGTGTTGATATGTCTCAAGTGACTGAGCCTTTCACAACTCCTGAAGTGAACGGATCGTTCAATGGTTGGTGCGGAGGTTGTGCCCCGATGACCAATATCGGTGGCGATGTATGGGAGATTACCATCCCCCTCGAGGCAGGTGTATATGAATACAAATTCGCGGCTGATGGCTGGGCCATTCAAGAAGAGCTCACCCAAGGAAGCGTTTGCACTGTTACAACCGATGGTTTCACAAACCGTGCATTGGTTGTAATTGATTCCAACATCGCGCTTGAAACAGTGTGCTGGGCTTCATGTGAAGCTTGTCCGCCAGCAGACGTTGTTGGATGTACCTACCAAGGGGCTGACAACTACGATCCATTGGCAACAGTTGACAGCGGCGACTGTGTGTTCTCAGGATGTACCGACCCGGCAGCAAACAACTACAATCCATTTGCCAACACTGACAATGGAACGTGTGACTACACGGTTGAATGTGCCGCCGACCTTGACAACAATGGCGTTGTGAACGTGAGCGACTTGCTCGTGTTCCTCGGAGCATTCGGAAACAGCTGTTTCTAACCTCACTGACCAATCTTGTGTACGGTTTCTTCATAACTTGATTGGTTAAGGGGGGCTTCCAAAGGGAAGCCCCCCTTTTTCTTTTCAACAGCCCTGCAAGAGTTCGGAGATTTCTTTTTGTAAAATGTACAATAAGTAAGATATTCGTGGTAAATTGCTATTCATCACGGATAATTCCTTTTTTGAAAACCCCCTTTATGAGAACCAAAATCTTTACTCTTATTGTGCTCGCTTTTAGCTTCATAGGATCTGCCAAGGCGGTAGATGTGACCTTTCAGGTCGATATGAATGAAGTGAGCGATGCCTTCACAACCCCCGAAGTGAACGGCGTCTTCAACGGCTGGTGCGGTGCATGTGCAGTCATGACCGATGCAGACCAAAACGGTGTCTGGGAAATCACCATTGACCTTGAGCCTGGTACCTACGAGTACAAGTTTGCAGCAGACAACTGGAACATCCAGGAAGACCTGCTGGAAGGCAGCCTCTGTACCATCACGGAAAATGGTTTTACCAACCGTGTGATTACGGTCGAGTCCGAAGCAGTCGTCCTTGACCCTGTCTGCTGGGGAAGCTGTCAACTTTGCGGTGCGGCCCAAGACACTTACGATGTAACCTTCCGGGTGGACATGAGTGAAGTCACTGAGGCCTACACCACCCCTGAAGTGAATGGCACCTTCAATGGATGGTGCGGCGGTTGTGCACCAATGACGAACATCGGCGGCGATGTTTGGGAAATTGTCATTCCCTTGAACCCTGGTAACTATGAATTCAAGTTCGCCGCAGATACCTGGAACATTCAGGAATCCCTTACGGCCGGATCACTTTGTACCATTACTGTTGGATCATTCACCAACCGCGTTCTTTCGGTTGTAGATCAGGACATCGATCTCGGAACTGTTTGCTGGGGCTCGTGCAATGCATGTGGCGTTGCTCCCGAGTTTTACGACGTTACGTTCCGCGTTGACATGTCGGAGGTAATGGAGGCCTACACAACCCCGGAAGTGAATGGCACCTTCAATGATTGGTGTGGAGGTTGTGCGCCAATGACCAACATCGGAAATGATGTTTGGGAACTTACCATTCCGCTTCAACCAGGCAACTACGAGTTCAAATACGCTGCGGATGCATGGGGCATTCAAGAGACGCTTGTCGCTGGGTCGCCATGCACCATTAGCTCAGATGGGTTTACGAACAGAACCCTTGCTGTGGTTGACTCCAACGTCGATCTAGGAACGGTCTGCTGGGCTGCATGCGAAGCATGTGATGGAAGCGGATTGATGGAATGTGATTTGATTGATTTTAGCTTTGACGATGCTTCCAGCCTGGCCGGCTGGATGGAGGTTGCCGATGCAACCCTCGATGAAGCTAGTTTCGCTTGGAGCCCTGATGGCTTGACCACCGGTGCGCTGGAGCTTTCAGGAACCAACACTTCTGACGTGGCAGGCCGCGCATACATTTTCGAGTACCTTGATGCTGATTTTGACTATGAAGGAGCTTCAAATCTGGTGCTATCCTTTGACGTGAAACTCGCTGCACCACTTGTAGGAACTGCTTTCCACATGCAAACCGAATTCCCTGGAATTGGTGTGACCAACAATTTCGATCTCCAAACACAAGGAATCAATGAGGCGGAGTGGACCAATCTTAGCTTTGATTTCGATGGGGTAGGAGATGGAACCCTTTTCCGCATTCACTTCAACATGGCTGCCGGTGCCTTTAGTGGGGCCGGTGGAGTCATTCTGATCGACAACATCCAACTCGTTTGTGCTGGGAACATTGGTATTCCCGGATGTACCGATCCGAACGCATTGAACTTCGATCCCGAAGCGGAAGAGAATGACGGCAGCTGCCTCTACGAGGTTACTTTCCGTGTAGACATGAGCCAGGTGACTGAAGCTTACACGACCCCCGAAGTAAACGGAACATTCAACGATTGGTGCGGCGGCTGTGCCCCAATGACCAACCTAGGTGGTGATGTATGGGAACTTGTGATTCCATTGCAATCGGGCACCTATGAGTTTAAATACGCTGCTGATGCGTGGACAATCCAAGAAGACTTGGCAGGTGCAGGTGCTTGCACGGTCGTTATCGATGGTTTTACCAACCGTAGTTTGACGGTGGCCGACGCCAACCTCGACTTGGGTACCGTTTGTTGGGGCTCATGTGAACCTTGCGGTGCTCTGCCTGAAACTTACAATGTCACTTTCCGGGTAGATATGAGCGAGGTCACAGAGGCCTACACAACTCCCGAAGTAAACGGAACATTCAACAACTGGTGCGGTGATTGTGCACCGATGACCAACATTGGTAACGATGTGTGGGAACTGACAATCGAGCTCGAAGCTGGTAGCCATGAATTCAAATACACGGCAGACGGATTTACCATCCAAGAAGAATTAAGCTTCGGAGCTCCTTGCACCATTTCTTCAGATGGCTTCACAAACCGTCTCTTGACAGTTGTCGATGCTGACATCGACCTCGGAACTGTGTGCTGGGGTTCATGCCTTGCTTGTGGTGTGGAACCAGAAATCTATTCTGTTACTTTCACTGTGGACATGGCCAATGTAGAAGAAGATTACACAACTCCTGAGGTGAACGGCACCTTCAATGACTGGTGCGGCGACTGCGCTCCAATGACCAACATCGGTGACGACCTCTGGCAGTTGACTATTGAGCTTCCTGCAGGTTCTTACGAGTTCAAGTATTCGGCAGACAACTGGACGATCCAGGAAGAGCTTACTGAAGAAGACCCTTGCACGGTATCGAACGATGGATTTAGCAACCGCCTTCTCGTTGTTGAAGACGAAGACCTTGCCCTTGACTTGGTGTGCTGGTCTTCTTGCGAGGCATGCATCGTGTCGGTGCAAGAAGCGAACAATGCAGGTGGATTCTTCCTCTACCCGAACCCGAACCGAGGCGATGTTGTGAACATTACCTTGCCAAGCGGTATTTCTTCTGCATCGCAGTTGCGTGTGTATGACGCGCAAGGACGTCTTGTTGTTGACCAGCAAGTGAACAGCAATGAAGGTCTTGTGCAGTTCTCAACGGCACAACTGCCTAGTGGATCCTACCAAGTATTGCTTATAGACGCATCAGGTGTGCGTTCAGAAAAATTAATGATAAAACGATAAGCCATGAAATTGAACTACGTTCTAAGCCTCATCATGCTGCTAGCCATCCATGTTCAGATGGCGGCCATCGATGTCACTTTTGTGCTCGACATGAATGGTGTAGCAGTTGATTACACAACGCCTGAAGTTAACGGGCAATTCAATAACTGGTGTGGGTCTTGCGCCCCGATGTCTGATGAAGATGGAGACGGGATTTGGGAACTGGTCATTGACCTTGATCCAGGCACCTACGAATACAAGTTTTCTGCCGACAACTGGAATGAGCAAGAAACCTTGGTTTCGGGCATGGAGTGCACGATTACGACGGGCTCATTTGTGAACCGCATACTGACCGTTGAGGCAGCACCCATCGTTTTACCTACGGTATGTTGGGGGCTTTGCGTTCCTTGTGGCGAAGGTCCGACCGTGACCAATGTGACCTTCAAAGTTGACATGAGCCAGGTGACCGAAGCGTTTACAACTCCGGAGATCAATGGAACCTTCAATGACTGGTGTGGAGGTTGTGCCTTGATGACGGACGAAGATGGCGACAACGTCTGGGAAATTACAATTTCAATTGTAGGTGATTCAGCTGAATATAAGTTCGCCGCTGACGTCTGGAACATTCAGGAAGAACTCACAGAAGGAGATCCCTGCACCATCACAACAGATGGTTTCACCAACCGCTACCTCGAGTTATCAGGAGGCGAGTTGGAGTTGGAGACCGTGTGCTGGAGCTCTTGCCAAGGTTGCATTGTGAACGTTGAGGAAAGTGATTTGCTTGGTAAAGCGAAAATCTATCCCAACCCAACCCAAGATGCTTTCCGCATTGACGGTATCGAAAAAGCAGTTGACCTTGAGGTATACGGCCTAGACGGCCGGATGCTCCTCAACCTCAACCAGGTCCGCAACGGACAGTTGGTATCGGTTTCTGCCTTGCCGGCAGGATGCTACATCGTTCGAATCTTAACGCAGCACAGTCAGTCAAGCCGGATTTTACGGGTAGACTGAAGCTTAGCAATATAACAGAGCGAGGGCGGTGTCATTATTGGCACCGCCCTTTTTTTGTAAATGCATCAAAGGACTAACTGGCAATTACAATGAACCAAATGGCCGCTTATCGGCGCTTAAATCGCGGAACCGTCCTCATTTTTTTCTCTTCTACAGACGCCGAAGAGGACGTATTTCCACGAGGTAGGGAGGAGGTAGTTCAAAAAATAGCGGTCAAGCTTCCCAAGAAAGCGTCGCTGCCTTTCACTTCGGCCAAAAGCACCCAAGAAGCCAATCGCTTTTGTGGTGCAGGTGAATCCTGACGCTTCCAACATGGCCAATAGACCTTTCCGGCTGGGGTAGTTCCAATAAGAACCCCAAGATGTAAAGCGCTTTCGGAAGAAACGATGCAGCGCACTTCCCGAAAGGTTTTCCGCAAAGAGTAGCACTCCCCCTGGTTTCAGCATCTGATAGATGTTTTCAATGGCCTGGGCTTGCAAATCATCTCGTCCATTGCTTCCGGCGCCGCCGAGGACACTCTTAAACAAGATCACGTCAAAGCATCCATGATAGGCACGCGGTAGTTTGTCCGTGGTAATATCAAGGTCTGCATAGCGCACCTCTGAGGCGACGCCATACTTTTCGTGCAATTTCTTTGCTTCGTCACCCGGTTCTGTCAGGTCGGTGCACATCACAGAGTAACCTTCGACGGCTGCGAGCAAAGCCAGGCCTCCCCGCCGGCTTCCCAGCTCAAAGGCTCTAGACCCACCGGCATTTTTGTTGGCGCGCAGCGCAGGTAACCAAAGGTCGAGGCAGCAAGACCAATTCACTACATCCCACTCAAAGAGGTCTGTTACGAGCTGTTTCCCGTCAAGGCCCCTGCTATTTTTCAGGTACAGCATCGAAGGCGTTTAAGATCATTTGGCAAGCTTCTTTCATTTCTTTTTCGGTGATGGTGAGGGGGGGAGCAATTCGGAATGCATGAGGATTGCTCAAAAACCAAAAGCCAAGGAAGCCGTGTTTCAATCCGTAGCTCACAACATGCTGCACCTCATCTTCATTCCTTAGTTCAATGGCAAAGAACAATCCCCGCTGTCGAACCTCCTTCACAAGGGGGTGTGCACTTAGCATCCGCGCGGTTAGCGCGCCCATGGCCTCAACGTGCTGTAAATCTACTTCATCTTTGAGGACTTGAAGGCCGGCTGCTGCAGCCGCACATACCAAGGGATGTCCGCCAAAGGTGGTGATGTGCCCGAGCATTGGGTTATGCGTGAACAGCTGCATCAGCTCACGCGGGGCAACGAGGGCTCCGATGGGCATTCCACCTCCTAAGGCCTTGCCCAAGGTGAGCAAATCGGGAACAATGCCGTAATGCTCGAAGGCGAAGTACTTTCCCGTTCGCCCCATACCGGCTTGGATTTCATCGAGTATGAGGAGTGCCCCTACTTCTGTGCATCGCTCGCGGAGTGCCCGCATCCACGCATGGTCAGGTATGCGGATTCCGGCGTCGCCCTGAATGGTCTCAGCAATGACGCAAGCGGTGTCGTGATCAATCATTTCCAAGCCTTCAAGGTCATTGAATGGCATGAAGTGAACGTTTGGCAGTAGGGGCTTGAAAGGTCCTTTTTTCTTCTCGTTGTGGCTCACACTCATGGATCCGTGCGTGCTCCCGTGGTAGGCTCCTGTGCAGGACACGATTTTTTGTCGGCCGGTGGCACGTTTTGCCAATTTGAGCGCCGCTTCAATGGCTTCTGTTCCGGAGTTTACGAAGTAACAGCAATTGAGTTCCTCCGGAAGCAATTCCACAAGCGAAGCGGCCAGTGCGTTTTGCGGTTCCTGAATGAACTCGCCGTAAACCATGACGTGTAGGTAGCGCTCAGCCTGAGTTTTGATGGCCTCAATCACCTTGGGATGACCGTGGCCAATGTTGGAAACTCCAACTCCCGAGATCAGATCCATGTACCGCTTCCCATCAGTCGTGTAGATGTAAATTCCCTCGGCTCGATCGATCTCCAAACCGAAAGGATAATCGGTCGTTTGCGCCAGGTGGTGATCAAAGAAGCTGCTGTTCGACTTCATCGGGTTTCAATTTCGAATTCATCCATGAACAACCAGGAAGGGTTTCCTTCTCCAAGGTGCCAATCAGGAATGGTCCCGAAATGGTCGGCCTCCGCTCTCAGGTAACGGGCATTGACTGTCTTGCCATCGTAAACGAAGCGGTAAACCTGAGGCGTGTAATCATCGACCGGAATTTCGCACTCAAGGGTTTTCAATGGAAGAAAATCGCTTCCGTTCAGACTGTAAGAGAATCGAACGGTGCGAGGCGACCAAATCCACGGTTTGATGTCTTGCAGGGTGCCGAGCGAAAGGCTGTTTACGGTTTTGGCCTGACCCAAGTCAACAGTGACTTGAACGTCGGTTCCGAAGTAGCCTTGCCATTCGCCGGTTTTGAAGTTGTCGCCTCCGCGGATGCCATCGATCAGGGCGTTGGGTCCGCCTGCTGCATACTGATTGTCAAAATCTCCTGCGATTTCAATGCTTCTACTCGGGTCAAGTTGAACCACATCTGAGAAAACTACGGGGCTTCGGTGCTCACCCAAAGCGGCGTAACAGTGCACTCTGGCGGAGCGATCAAGGTAAATCTTTTGGCCTGTGAACGTTTCAAAGGATGTGGCATCCTCGCCAAGCTTTGTTACGGCGTAATGGATCGTCAGGCCTTCCTGAGCAGCATCGAAATCAATGCTACATGAATCGCGAAAGGTTCGAGGGGCGTATACGATTGGTACCGCAACAAAGTCTTCTGAAAGGGTGCGGTGCTGCGGCCGGTCAGCAGCCGCAGCCGCAAAGTCTTTATTGGCTTCATCACCAAGGTAAAACACCAATTCTCCCTCAGCGAGAATGTCTTGGTGCTTGAGGTAACTCTTGCTGTATGCCTCTCCGTTCAAGCTTACGCGTTGAATTCGGTGGCTTTCAGGGTTTTCGCGCACCGCGCGGATGCGGAACTCGGCCCCGTTTTCGAGAGTGATTGAAGCTTCGTCAAATCGAGGCGTACCGAAGATGTAACGGTCATCACCCGGACAGACAGGATAGAACCCAAGTGCAGACAATACATACCAAGAGGACATTTGGCCGCAATCCTCGTTTCCAGACAGACCATCTGGCGCGTTGTGGTAAAGCTCATCCATGATCTGCTTGACAAGGTCTTGGGTTTTCCAGGCTTGCCCGACAAAAGGGTAGAGGTATGCCATGTGGTGGCTGGGTTCATTGCCATGCGCGTATTGCCCGATGAGCCCGGTGATGTCCGCTTGGTCCCGTCCCTCTAACTTGGAAGTCGTCGAGAACATTTCGTCGAGTTTTGCAGCATAGGCTTCGTCGCCACCGAGCAATTCAATGTGACCGTTCACATCGTGCGGGGTGAAGAAGTTGTACTGCCAGCCGTTCGCTTCGGTGTAGTTGAAGTTGACCTCGCGTGGATTGAAGTTCTCAATGAATGAAGCGCCGCGACGTGGTTGAATGAAGCCACTGGCAGGGTTGAAGAGGTTGCGGTACGAAAGCGCTCGACGATCAAACTCGCGCACAATTGCAGAGTCAGCCCCGATGGCCTCGGCGAAACGGGCGATGCACCAATCATTGTAGGCGTATTCAAGGGTTTTTGAAACACTTTCATGCTCAGCCTCAGCCGCCAGATAGCCCTTTTCGCCATAGTAGCGCTTGCCCAATTCGTCGGCTCGGGCAGTTGCCAGCATCGCCTCCAGGGCCAAATCGTGATCAAAGTCGCGAATTCCTTTCATGTAGGCATCAACGATTACAGGAACGGAGTGGTAGCCGATCATGCAGCCGGTGTAGTTGCCTCCGAGCTCCCACATCGGCAACTTGCCGCCTTGCTGGTACATGCGAAGCATGGACCGAATGAGGTCATTGCTGCGCTTTTGTTCGGTAATGGTGAATAAGGGGTGCGTTGCTCGGAAGGTATCCCAGAGCGAGAACACCGTGTACTGCGCACCTTCACTACCGCGTTGATCGCTGTGTACTTCGAAGTCCGTTCCTCGGTAGGTTCCATCCACATCACTGAAGAGGTTCGGAGTGGTGTAGCTGTGGTACAGCGCCGTGTAGAAGATGCTTTTGTCGTTTTCTGAAGCGGTTTCGATGGAGATCTTACCCAGTTGCTCGTTCCAGGCGGCCTCTGCATCCGCGCGGTAGCGCGAAAAAGACCAATGCGGCGCCTCAGCTTTTAGGTTATTCAATGCGCCGTCGACGCTCGTAGAAGAGAGTGCTACCTTGACCAAAAGGCTGTCGGTAAATCCGAAATTGAGCGGAAAAACGGGTACCATCTCCATGGTTTGCTTTTGCTCACCTGTTTCGGGATCTTCTTCAACGAGGAGCTCATAGGTTTGATCGAGGAATTCGAAGGGGGCGGAGAAAGAAGCTGCGAAATAGACGATTTGGTTCTCGGCCCAGGCTTTTGATTGCCGGTAGCCGATGATGAGCGTATCACCCACGGGCTCAAACATGTAACTCAGGAGTTCATCGCGGTGCTCCATGTCAAAGAAAAGCACGCAGGTGTCGGCTTTGTCGAAGGTATAGCGATGAACTCCGACTCTAGACGTCGCGGTGAGTTCAGCAGTCAGAGCGTGATCGTCAAGGTGGACTTTGTAATAGCCTGCATGGGCTTCTTCCTCGCTCTTTTTGAAGGACGAACGGTAGCGTTCACCCCAGTTAGTACCTTGGTGCACACTGTTGTTGGTGGGCATGATCAGGAGGTCGCCATAATCCGACACTCCAGTTCCTTGAAGGTGGGTGTGTGAAAAGCCATAAATCAGACTGTCGCTGTCGTGGTAGCCGCTGCAGCCATCCCATCCGTCGAGCCGAGTGTCGGGACTGAGCTGAACCATTCCGAAGGGACGGGTGGCTCCGGGGTAGGTGTGCCCATGTCCGCCTGTGCCAATAAACGGATTCACCCATTCAGCGAGTGAGCGTTGAGCAGCTTGATCGGTACTTGGGGTGCCACAGGAATTAAGGAATAGGATTGTTACCAGAAGGAAAAATAAGCCACGCGAATTCATGCAGATGATTTTGGTGCGAAAGATACAGAGTCCGTTTAAGACACTTGCGGTATGGATGAAAGCGGCATAATGCGCTTGGGAAACCAAGCGGCAGAGGAATGCGTCAATAGTCTAATTAACACCTTAATTCATTTAAAAACAAATTGATAGATCTATTTAATTAAACTCATTATTCACACTCTGTGCAAGTTAATCTTCGCGTGAAACCACGGATCAGCGTGCTTTGTTTTTCGCAGCCGGATGGTAGGGCTCACCTCGAAGCAGGATGACTTGTTTGCGGGCATGTTCAGCGAGTTGTTCTGCGCTTGCACCCGGCAGGTCAGATGGCTTAAAAGGCTTTCCGATGTCTACACGGATGGTTCCTCGGCGCACGAAAAAGGATCCTGCCGGCAGGCAGTCATGAGCTCCTGATATGGCTACGGGCACAAGTGGAATATCCTCTTCCATTGCAATGAGAAAGGCACCTCTTCGAAACAACTTGACTTGTCCATCTTTAGAGCGGGTGCCCTCGGCATAGCTAAGGACGTGCTTACCTTCCTGAATTCGGCTGGCAGCTTTGGCCATGCTTTCTTGCGCCTTCGCCTTGTCTTTTCGATCGATAAAGATCTGTTTGGTTGCGCTAATGTACCAACCGACAACAGGGGTGTTTTTCAATTCCTTCTTCGCGATGAAGTTGAGTTTGAGTGGAATGGCCATGACTGTCGCGGGAATGTCTAGAAAGCTGCTGTGGTTGGCTACAAAAATGCTTGGAACTTCATCGTTCAAATGCTCCCGTCCGCTCACCTTTACCTTGACTCCCAAAAGCCACAAGATGACAGGCGCCCACATCTTGCCAGGCACGAAAGACAGGGTCAAGTTTGGCGACCTAAAAACCACGGCGAACAGCATGCCGGTAAACCCGCTAATCGCAGTCCACAAGAACACGAGGGGGTAAACCAGGATCAAGACCAGAATTCTCATTGGGTAAATTTAGATGAATGAGGGCTAAAGTGAATTACAGGTGCAACTTGTTGTAAAATTCATTCCGGTCCATCTCGATTAGCTGTCCGGGCTTCATGCCATCGAGGCAGAGCTCTTCGATCGACCAGCGGACGAGGCGCAGGGTAGGCAAGCCAACTTGTGCGGTCATTTTTCGCACCTGTCGGTTCTTGCCTTCTTTCAGTTCAAGTTCGATCCAGGAGGTTGGAATGGTTGCTCTGAAGCGAATCGGCGGGGTGCGTTCAGGAAGAGTAGGAGTGGGCTCGAGCAGTTTTGCCACACATGGTCGGGTGGTGTACCGGGTCTTTTTCACCTTGATTTCCATCGGTTGTTGCAAGGCTTCGAGTTGCGAGGTGCTTGCCTCACCTTCAACCTGCACCCAGTAACGTCGGCGGTGGCTGTGTGCCGGATTGAGCAGCTTGTGATTGATTGCCGGGTCGTTTGTCAGTAGCAGCAAGCCTTCGCTGTCGCGATCAAGCCGCCCTAGCGGATACACGTCGCGTTCGACAGACAGAACGTTTTTCAAACCGGGGTGCTCGCCTTCATCGGAAAATTGAGAAAGCACGCCGAAAGGCTTGTAAAACGAATAATAGTGGTATCCATTCATGCTGCAAAGGTCGCACTTTGAAATGGAAAGCCGACCTTCGCAGCATGCGTGCACTTCTGTTTTTGGGTTTCCTGTTGCTTATCGGGAATGCATGGGCACAATCGGATTCAAGCAGCCGAACGAACAGCTTTTTTGCAACGCCGGTGGCTTTCTATACCCCGGAAACCCGGTTTGGTGGCGGACTGGCAGCGGTGTATAGTTTTTACTTCGATAAGGCAGACACGCTCTCGCCACCCTCACAACTCCAGGCTGGCTTTGCTGTTACCCAAGAGCGGCAATTTTTGTACTACTTGCCTTTCTCGCTCTTCTGGGATGAGCGCAAATGGTTCGCTTACGGTGAGCTCGGGTATTACGATTACACCTACTTCTTTTATGGAGTGGGCAATGACCCGAGCAACCGGGAAGAAAACTACGAAGTTTCATTCGCCCGTGTGCGACTCAATCTACTCCGAAAGGTTTGGCGCAGTTGGCACATCGGCGCCCGTGCATGGATCGAAGATTGGCAATTCACAGCATTCGAAGAAGGCGGTGCACTCGCCTCAGGCAGGGTTGCCGGTAGCCGCGGCGGACTGACCATTGATCCTGGCATCATTCTTTTTTCAGATCGTCGCGACAATGTTTTTTACCCCAGAAAAGGAACCTACCTTGAACTTACCACACAGCACGCAGGGGGTGACTTTGGTTTTTCGCGCTACCGCGCGGATGCAAGAGCCTACCTAAGTTTGCACAAAAAGGTCGTTTGGGCCAACGAACTATTTATCGATTTAACAACAGGCAACACTCCTTTTTACATGATGACGATGCTGGGCGGCACCAAGCGGATGCGGGGATACTACGAGGGAAGGTTCCGTGACCGTTCGGGAGTTTTGTGGCAAACCGAAGTTCGCACGCGGGTATGGCGTCGGTGGGGGCTCAATGCGTTCTTTTCTGCCGGGGCTGTGGCCGATCGGATTGGAGAACTTGAAACAAACAATTTGCGCGCGGCAGGTGGTGCAGGTCTTCGTTTCTTGCTCGACCGAGAGAAAGACCTGAACTTGCGTTTTGATGTTGGCATTGGGAAAGACTCCCGATTGTTCTATTTCACAGTTGGTGAAGCCTTTTAACCCGTGTTGGCTTTGAAATAAATCAGAAAATGGATTGGAAGCCTATTTCTTCTTTCTTAGGGTATTCAAATCTCTAAACACTTGTTAAACAGCATGCTTAAGTGGATGGAATTCTTCCTTTTTTTGATTTAGTGCAGTCGTTGTTTTTTCTTGATTGTTTTAATTATCTGTACATTTACCGGGCCCAAAATAAATGCCTTGTTTGATCGATTGTGGAATTGGATGGCAGGTAAAGATAGCCTGCCACTTGAGCAGCGTTTGTTTAACGCAGTTTGCATTTTAACCTTGCCAGCCTTGATCGTGATAGTTCCCGCGAATTGGCTCATGGGATTTAAAGTCGTGTCAATCACCTGGTTGGTGATTCTTTTTGTTTTGCTGTATATCATTTACCTGTCGAGAAAACAGCAAGGCATGCGCTTCGCTTTTGTTCTCTTTATCATAGCTGCATTCTTTGGCACCACCGTGAACTTCTTTTTTAATGCAGGAACGGCCGGCCCCACGATTAGCATTATGCTTCTGGTGGTCACCTTGCTCGGGGTTATGTCGCCCTTAAGGAATAACCGATGGTGGCTCGTTCCGTTGGTCGCGATGGTGCTAACATGGCTCTTTTTGGAATGCGAGTATCCTCTTATCATTCAGCACCATTACGCTTCGGATTTCGCACGAAACATGGATTGGGGTATCACCTTTCTTTTTTCCGTGCTTTTTGTTTACAATGCGATTCGGATATTGAGAAAGGGCTATGACTCTGAACGGAAAGCGGCCTTGAAGCTTTCAAATGAAGTGCAGGAAAGCCGAAAAGCAGAGGCAGAAGCGGGGCTTCAAAAAGACCGTTTGTTGTCGCTTTTGGCGCACGACCTGCGCAGTCCTTTGGCCTCAATTCAGTCGTATTTCGACCTGTTAAAAGACCAGCGAGAGATTTTGAGCAAAGAGGAGATGGTGAGCATCGAATCAAAACTTAGCGCAGCTGTGCAAAGTACCATGAGCACGATGGATAATATCCTCCTTTGGTCGAGAAGGCAAATGAGCGGACAAAGCATGGCCTTGCAAGAGGTGGATGCTGTTCAAATTGCCGAAGAAGTTATGAATCTTCAAAAACCACTTGCTGAAAGTAAAAGCATTCTCCTGACGCTTACCTCGGAGCATCAGGTCATGGTCTATGCGGATGCCATTGCCCTCGAAACCGTTCTTCGAAACCTCGTTCACAATGCGTTGAAATTCACCCCTGATGGCGGCTCGGTTCACATCCGGATCGAAAGCAAGAATGAAGGTTGTGAAATTCATGTCGTAGATACGGGAGTCGGAATCGACGAAGCTACTTATGACCGCTTGTTCTCATTTGAGTTCTCCAATTCCTACGGAACACGAAACGAAAAGGGCACCGGTCTCGGTTTGCCGCTGTGCAAAGAATTGGTTCATGAAATGGGTGGTGAAATCCGCATTCATTCCGGCCTGGGCTTAGGGTCTACATTCTCGGTAGTCCTTCCGAGCAAGACCGAGAGATCTCAAAAGTCGGGCGCCGGGAATCAAGGACTTGGAGTTAGTGCTTCTCGTCTAACTGACGACCAGCAAAGCGAGCAATGACGGTGTTTTCCTGGTCCAGAAAAGTGAGTTCCATTTCCTTTTCGGTGAAATAGCGGGTTTCGCTTAAGACCTGTTTGAATCCGTCCTCAAGACCCATGTCAGCGCATGCACGCAAACTTTGAGCAGTTCCTTCGAAGGCGATGATGCCTGAGGCTTTCTGCACCAAGTTTCCGTGAATGTGATTGCAGCCCGTGGAACCCACGAAGCGACCGCCAACAGCGTCGAATTGCAATTCCGGCAAACTGTTGCCTTGAATGTCCTGCACCTCTCGTCCGTACAATTCACGAAGCACCCACAATTTACCGGTGCTGGGGGTCTTCGTTGAAAGGCCTTCTTGCTTGCCTTCTTCGGGGAGCTCATTCGCCACTTCCTGCCCGCATCCTGCGGTGAGCAGAAAAAAGCCCAGCCAAATGAATGCATGGCGAGCATTGAAATTAGGAAAGGAATTCATTGCGATCATCTTCCTGCAAATGTAGGACATGCAGGAGGATTGTAAGCCGATCGAAGCGTCACCCTGTTTCAATTCCTATCTTGCGGCATGCGAAGAAAACAAGTCACAGTCATCGGAAGGTACGATGCCACCGATGAGCAATATGAAATGGGCCGCGCCATCGGCGAGTTGCTTGCAAAGTTGAACCTCGTTGCCATTACAGGAGGTCGGGGAGGACTCATGGAGGCCGTCGCACGAGGATGCGTAGAGAACGGTGGGACAAGCGTTGGGATTCTTCCAGGAGAAGCCTTTCATGAAAGCAATCCCTACAACACCATTGTCATTCCATCCGGCATCGGTTACGCGCGCAACTCCATGAATGTGCTTGCGGCAGACGCTGTCATCGTCGTAGGAGGCGCCGCTGGCACCCTTAGCGAAATGGCTTTCGCATGGAGCTACCGAAAGCCCATGATCGCCCTGACTAACTCCGGAGGCTGGGCTGCAGAACTCGCAGGCAAATGCATCGATCACAGATGGAATGAGCCCATCAAAGCCGCGGGTAATTTGCACGAGTTGGAATACGTCTTAACCTCGATGTTTTCGGAATAGGAAGCCTTGTCGATCTGATTTTCAGCTTTAAGTAAGCTTTCCAAGCCTTTATCCCTCTGTGCTTTGTTTCAAGAGCACTGTGGCGTACCTTGCTAGCGAAAACCAATGAACATGTTGAGAACGCTGCTGTGCGGTCTCTTGCTATCTGCAAGTACCGTTGCCCTTTGTCAAAACGACCCCAACAACGATCCTGACTGGTCGCTCTTTATGACCGACCCAGACGTGAATGTGAATGAAGTAGTTGAGCTATTCAACCAACGATGGGAGGGAAGACCCATGGTGAAAGGCAACGGATACAAGCCTTTTAAACGCTGGGAACACTTAATGCTCGGTCGAACCGGTCCTGACGGAACCTTGCCCTCAGCAGGAGATTTGAGACGTGAGTTCAATTCGGCTTTGGCCATGAAAATGCAACGAAGCACCAACGGAAATTGGAACAACCTCGGTCCAATTCTCGACATGCAAACCTCGCGTGCCAACATTCCTGGAGTTGGCCGCATCAACCATGTTGCTTTTCATCCTTCAGACCCGAACATCATCTTCTGCGGTGCACCTGCCGGGGGTGTGTGGCGAAGCTACGACGGTGGTCAAAGCTGGGAATCCAATACCGACGACCTTCCAACACTTGGAGTTTCTGCCATCGCCTTTGACCATTTCAATCCCGATATCGTTTACATCGGAACCGGTGACCGTGATGCAGGAGATGCCCCAGGGATGGGGGTGATGAAGTCAACCGATGGAGGTTTGTCATGGGAGTTCGTCAACACTGGAATGGAAGATTACACCGTGGGTGACATCGTTTGCGACCCTGAAAACCCCGGAACAGTCATTGCCGCTACCCGCTACGGAATGCACCGTTCTACCGATTACGGCGAAACCTGGGAGCTTACCAGCAACAGCATGTACTACAAGCAGGTGCTCTTCAAGCCAGGCAATTCCCAAATCGTTTATGCAACTGCCCAAGGACGGTTCTTTCGCAGTGAAGACAATGGGCAGAATTGGACTTACATTACCGATGGAATCACACAAGCTACCCGCTTCGTTTTGGGTGTCACTCCGGCTGACCCGGAACGCGTTTACGTGTGTTCAGCTACAACCTACGAATTCAGGGCCTTTTACCAATCTACCGATGGTGGCTTGAGCTTCACTGAAATGTCAGACGAACCCAATATTCTCGGATGGTCAGCAGATGGCTCAAGCTCTGGCGGACAAGCATGGTTTGACCTATGCATGGAGGTTGATCCCAATGTGCCTGACCGTGTTTTTGTTGGAGGAATCCGAATGAAAGTGAGCAATGACGGAGGGGCAAGCTGGTCAGACATTCAAAACAGCTACCTGCACGTAGACCACCATTGGCTGAAGTTTTCACCGCACGATCAACAGCTGTACTTAGGAAACGATGGCGGTATTTACCGCTACCAGAACCAAACACAATGGGTCGATATCAGCGAAGGGATTGTCACCGGCCAAATCTATAAATTCGGTCAGGCACCTTTCACCGCGAACAATGCCCTTTCGGGCTATCAAGACAACGGAACCATGGAGTTCAATGGTGTGAACTGGCAGCGCACCGGCGGTGCGGATGGCTTTGAATGCCAGTACGACCCTGAAGACGAAGGGATTCTCTACAACTCCATCTACTACGGACAGATTTACCGGACCAACAGCACGGTTTCAAACCAAAAGATTTGCGGGGAAGGGGAACTGGGAATCAATGAAGCAGGAGCCTGGTCCAGTCCGTGGACAGTCAGCCAGTACAACACCAATACGATGTTTGTTGGCCTGAAGAACCTCTGGCGTTCCAAGAACATCAAGCACGAAGTGCGCGACTCCATCGTTTGGGAGAAACTATCGAACAACCTCGGAGGTAACAACCTGACCAATGTCTCCAACCTCGAACTTCACCGTGCAGACTCAAACATTGTTTACCTGAGCAAAGGAAGTCGCCGCCTTTTCCGCACCGACAATGTCAATGCTCCGGCAGACGAGGTCGTGTGGACCGATTTGAGCAATCTTTTACCATGGGTGCAGGTGCCTGTAACAGCCATTGCAAGCCATCCGACCGATTCGGCCACCGTCTTGATCGGTTTTGATAACCTGGTTTACCGCTCAATCGATGCAGGAGAAACGTGGGAAGCGTTCAACGGGAGCATGCCCGAACTCACCATTAATTCTCTCATTTATGACATCTTCGATGACGAAGGCATCTATGCCGGAACGGATCAGGGCGTGTATTATCGAAATGCAAGTATGGATGACTGGGAGTCTTTCAGCAATGGATTGCCTCTGGGCGTTAGGGTGACGGAGCTGGAAATCTATTACAGTCCTGACGGACAGCACCGGTTGCGGGCATCGACCTACGGGCGTGGAATGTGGGAAAGCGACTTGTACGGAGCGGAATCAAACAACTTCGGTCCGACGGCATGGTTGCAAAACCCCGATGGAGGTCTCGAAGTATATGGTGATTTCACCCTCAATGCGGGCTTCTACCGGCAATTGCAAAACGTGAGCGTCTCAGGCTTTGAAGGAAGCGATGTCAGCATCGAAAATGCAAGCATTTCAGACATTTCGCCTGAATCGGACTATTTTTCCATCACGGTCAGTCCGCAAGAATTCGGCCCCATTACCATCGTCGTTCCAGCAGGGGTTGCGAGCGATGAGGACGGTTTGGAAAATTACGCTTCAGATACATTGCGCCTCGTGTACCGCGAAACACCACCGCCTTTCGGTCCGCTCGGACCAGGTGGAGTCGGTGACAGCGATGACATCCACCTTTGGATCCGTGGCGATGGCGATGTGTTTACCGACAACGCACTGACTCCGGCCAGTGCAGATGGACAAGCTGTGGCGCGTTGGGGCGACATGAGTGGCAACGATCGCCTCGTCCTCCAAAACGACGCGGATGACCGTCCGCTGTTTCGAACAGGAGAGAACGGCATCAACGGCAGGCCTGTTATTGAATTCAACGGAGAGAACAGCTACCTCTTGGCTGAAGACATCCCGTCTTCGGTTGATTTCAGCGTTTGGTCTGTCGCGCGTTCGAACGGAAACGAATGGAACGAGCACGGCTGGCTGGCCTCAGCAAGACAAGACAACGGCTTCATTCTGCACCCGTGGAAGAATTCAAACCTCTTCAATGTCACTGCAATTGATGGAGCGGGCGACTACCACTCGGCACCTCAGGAATGGATTGTGGATGCAGGCCAAACCCAATGGTACGGATTGGTTTACAGCTACCTCCCCGGATTCCAAAACCTCCAAATGCTGATCAACGGAAGCGACAAGCATTACCCTGCACAAAACCATGGGGAGCGCCAGGCAGGTGACCTTCTTTCGGTGAAGTACGGTTGGGATTTTGACGACCGTTACGGCGACGGACAGATTGCAGAACATGCCATCTATTCGCGCAGGATCTACAACACCCACCGGATCATCATCGCCAATTACCTGGCCGCTAAATACGGCATTGACATTGACCCCGAATTGCGCTACAACCGCAGCGACATGCCGAACGATGTAGCAGGGATTGGTCGCATGCGCAGTTACGACCTTCACGAAGACGCGCAGGGCACCGGAGACATCCGCATCCTGAACGCTGATGACCTTGAAAATGGAGAATTCCTCTTTTGGGGCCATGATGGAGATGACCTCGGCTGGGTAGTCGACGGCTATCCCTTGGTGTCTCCCCACGTGAATCGCACCTGGGCTTATGTACAGGAAGGTGAAGTAGGCAACGTAGAACTACGGATTTACCTTCCCGAATTGATGAGCCTCAGTGAAGGCATGGGGGTCATTGTCACGGCCAACGAAGATTTCTTTCCAGGCGTTGATGCGAGCTTTTACCCCTTGACAGACATGGGTGACTACCTCGTGGCAAACGTCGATTTCGAGGCTTCGGGCGTGTTTACCTTTGGAACTTTCCCCGAGGTTGGAGTCGAGAACCTAAGTCGGGCGAGCCTTGCGGTTTTCCCGAATCCGGCCAACGAGGTCTTGAACGTTCGCATCGGACAGGTTCAAGCTGATGGGGCATGGCTGCACGTGTTTGACGCAGCTGGTCGCAGTGTGGTCCGCATCCGCCCGGCAGGGCGTGAACACCAAATTGACCTGAGCGATTTTGCACCCGGCATGTACACCTTGGTACTCGAAAAAGAGGGACAGCGACAACTCGCGCGATTCGTGAAGTATTAAATGCCGCAAACCAAGCAGGCCTTGTATCTTTGCCGCCGATGAACAGACTGATTTCATGGGTGACGCGCTTCGTGCCGCGGCATATCCTTCAACGGGTGGCACACCTGTTTTTGCGTATTGTTTCGCTGTTTTACCGAGGCGACCGTTTTGAAGATCCGATTACGGGCATTGGGTACAGGAAATTACTGCCTTACGGCAGGATGCAGTCACGTCCGAATGCATTGGCCCCAGACAGCATGTCGCTTGAGCGGCACCGCTTGCTTTGGCTGTACCTGAAGAATGAGACGAATTTCTTCGATGCTCCATTGCGCTTTTTGCACCTTGCACCGGAGTATTGCTTTTTAAAGCGTTTCAAAGCCTTGAAGAACATTGATTATGTTACGGGAGACCTCGTTTCACCTTGGGCTGACCATCATTTCGATGCGCACGACATTCCTTTCCCTGAGGCGGATTTTGACGTAGTCATGGCCAACCACCTGTTGGAACATGTCGACGATGACCTTCAGGTCATGAAGGAGTGCTACCGTGTTTTGAAACCGGGAGGCTGGGCCATTTTCCAAGTGCCCATCGATTATTCCAATGAGGAAACTCAGGAAGACCCGAATGTCACAGATCCGGCGGAGCGTGAACGATTGTATTGGCAACGTGACCACCTTCGTTTGTATGGAAGGGACTATCCGACACGATTGGCAGCGGCGGGGTTTAAGGTTCGCGAACACGATTACCTGGCCGAGTTGGGCGAGGAAGCCAGCGAGCGCTACGCCCTCATGAAAGGGGAAAAGGTTTACTTCTGTCAGAAAGTCTGAGGGTTCTTTGCTCGAGCGCAAAAACTCACTCCCTGAACCACTCCTTTAGCACCCCTTCAGCGGGTTTGTTTTGTGGTGTAAACATGTTATTCGCTTCACCGCCACTGCGCGCGTGCTCCGGGAACCATTTCCACACGAATCCCCCGGCAAACCACGGTGCCCGTCCGACGGACTCCCGAACTGCCCGATAAGCATTTGCCTGCACCTCCAGGTTGTGTCCATCGTCGCGTCGGTCGTGTTCCCACGGTCTTTGCGCTGAGTGGTTGACACTTCGGTAACCCCATTCAGTAAAAAGCACCCGTTTTCCGTACAAATTGGACAGGGAGTCAAGCTCTTCGAGCCAAGGCCTCCAGCCGGCTACCAGCTCATCAACCGATGGGGAGGGGGCATCACTTAAAGGATAATAGGCGTCAACCCCAATGTAATCTAGAGAAGACCAGAGATCAATGCGCGAAGCTTCGTCCCAATTGGCGGCGTAAACCAACTGCCCGGTGTATTCGGCACGAACATCATCCACCAGCTTGGCCCAAAAGTTCGGACGGCTTTCTACCGAAGCTTTTAGCTCGGTCCCGATGCAAAACAAAGGGACCTGCAATTCTTCAGCAAGCTGGGCAAAGTGCAAGATATACCTTCGGTAAGATTCCTCGAATACACGCCAGTCTTCTTCCGATTCGAAACCCAGATCACCGGTGTAGGTTCCATGGCCAATCCATAGTTGGGGTTTGAGCATCACCTTCATGGATTCACTTTGCGCGAGGAGCGCAGCCTCCCGAATGCCTTCCGTTCTTTCACCAATCCATTGCCATTCCATATTGAACTGCACCTCAGGGTCTCCTTCCTGACAAAAGGCAAAAGGCATCAATGCAATTGCATTGGCGTGAACGTCGTGCAGCTTTTGTATTTGATGAGGGCGGACGGGATCGGCGGTGCCGACAAAAGAAACGCCTCGAAAATCAGGGCGAGGAGCAGGTTTTGCACCGCAGGCCATGAGGAAAAGGAGGCAAGGGAAAAGGAAGGCGCGAAGGACGTTCATTGCACAGCCGAGATCTTTTTTGTGAAGGTACAGCAAAAAATGGCGGATCGCACCTTGAAATCGCCTTTGAACAGCAGTCATTGTAAGGCTGTTCGAGTGCAAATGACTACCTTCGTTCTACCATAATTGATTCACGATGGCGGTCGATAAGAACATTGAAATAGCGCAGCTACAAGCGGAAATAGGCGAGTACATTGGTTTGGGCCAAAACAGCCTCATTTTTGACTACGAGGAACATGACAGCACGCATACCTTGCATTTGATCACGGTGAACCCACGACACAACCAAAGCTTTTTGTTTCACACTTGCGACGGTTTAACGAAAGTTGATGCATTGCGCAACATGTTGGGCTATGTACGCAACTACAAAGACAGGGAAAGCTCATTCACCATCCAATGGTCGATCCGTGGTGACAACACCTTGCACACATCATACTTCAGTGCGAAGAACATTCTTGGAGCTTTAGATAAGCTTTACTACGACCGGGACCCGAACACCATTACCGTGTTTTCTGTGATCATGAACCCGGTTTCATAGTCAGATATGGACGACCACTATTTCACATTGAAAGGTCGGTCTGAAAGCCTTTGGAAAGTGAAAGGCAGCAAGCATTTTGGATACGCCTTTCCTGTGCGCAATGAAGTGCAAATCAAAGACTGTTTAGAGGAGCTTCGAAAGAAGCACCATTCAGCAAGGCACCATAGCTACGCCTGGCGACTTGGTGCTGATAAGGCTCACTTTCGGGCCAATGACGATGGCGAGCCTGCCAATAGTGCTGGCAAACCCATCCTTGGCCAAATCCAAGCCTTTGATCTCACGGATGTTTTGATTGTGGTCGTTCGCTATTTTGGTGGAACAAAGCTCGGTGTTGGAGGACTGATGGACGCGTACAAAACAGCCGCAAAGATGGCCATCGAAGCGAATGAGGTCATTGAAAAATTGGTGTGCACACCCATTTCCATTTCATTTCCTTACGAAGTAATGGGGGAAGTCATGCGCCTGATGAACGAGCACAAGCTCGAAATGATTCACCACCGGTTTGAAGCCAGTTGCGAACTGACCACCGAGGTGCGGGCAGGCGATGCTGAAATGATTCGACAAGCCTTTTCTGAAATTCATCAACTTAGCTTGCAAGAGCCCTAGTTGGGTTTTGCAAGTCATTATCTTTGTGCAATGAGCGAAGCAAGTGAAAAGAAATTGACGGCCACACAAGCCAAAATTTTGAAAGACCTTCAATCGAAGGACGACAAGAAGGTGTTCTCGGCCTTGGAAAAAACAGCTGAGAACGGAGGTGAACACAGCATTTACCCATTGCTGGAACTCTACAGGGACACCCCAAACGAAGAGATTCGGAGCCGGGTCCGGGGCCTCCTGGAAAGCCTAAAGATCAGCGCCGCAGAAGAACTCTTGGTTCAAGCCCTTGATGACCCTGATTTTGCCAACATGCGGGGAGACCTCCTTTCGTTTATGTGGAACTCGGGCATTCAACCTGTTGATGCCATCGACCTCATTGTTCGGGTTTCGCTCGAGAATGACTTCATGACCGGCGTGGAAGGAATGACCCTGATTGAAAGCTTAAACGAAGCGCCTGAAGAAGAAAGCCTTTACCAAGCATTGGTTTACACCAGGGAGTTTCTGAAAGCTCACAAAGACGACGATCATGAATTGTTCAATGTGGCGGTTAGCTTGTACGAGCTGCTGTCGCGTTACGAAATGGAGTAAGGGCTAAGCCGCCATGAAAACCGAAATCCGAATTGATTACCCGCTTAAGGTTCAGAAATACACCAAAGCACATCTTGACTACCTAATCAGGTCA
>JASBQH010541180.1:0-12209 GCA_030264935.1 Desmognathus ochrophaeus | reverse complement strand
GAACTCCAGCGTAAAATTTTCAAAGTCATCTAAATTCGGGTGCATCTGTTCCACTAGTGGGGTGGCCCAGTTAAGGGCGTCTCCAGTGAGATTTGATATAATAAATAATGTTTTAGCTCGGGGTGTAGTGAATTGTGAGGGTTTTCCCAAGAAATGAAGGGAACATTGCGTTAGAAAGTGCTTACACTGTCTAGGGTCCCCTGAGTATTTGTCTGGGGCTGCTAGTTTCAGCTCTTTAGTGGAACTGGAGGCTACTGGAGGTACTACTGCTTCCTCTGGGATCAAAGAGGGCATGGTGGGGTCTTCAGAATTTCGAGGTTGTGCCGGTTCTGCTTCCAGAGCAACGGCATCTTCCAGGTCCCCTAATCTGGTCTGGATTGAACGGAACGCATTCCGGGACTCTCTCAACTCCAATTCCAAGCTATCCAAACGTTGAATTAACTTTTCTACAAGGCCCTCCATAACCAGCAGAGCCCTTGATGGGGCTTCAGCAATCTGTCACAGAGATATAAAATGATATTAAAAGGTACTCACAGTTGTGGTTGGGCTGGGCTGGTTATCTGAGGCTGGGAGCGGAGTTGGCCCCTGGAAAGCCGGGACGGCGTTCCAGGCGGCCGGCGCCGCCCAGGGAGTTGGTGAGGGTGTGGGGGCCGCAGCTGGGCAGCGGGGTCTTCGGTGTGGCGTGGGACAGCGTGACTTCCAAGCCCCTACAAAACAGCGGGGCGTGTGGTTAGAGGTGATCTGGGGTTTGGCTGTCGTTGGTGTACTGGAAGGTTATGCCTGTTTACAGAGCGGGACCCACCTGGTATGTGGCGGCGCCGGGCGTGAGGTGGTGCAAGCAGGAATTCAGGTAATCAAGTCCAGTTCGCCCAGCCTGCTCCTGCAGGGCGGGACTCGAGTGTCCAGGGGCCGGGGTGCACGGACCCCTCTGGTCTGTTGGCCGGTGGGCGGAGTCAATGTCGTTTTACGAGCGTTTCGCGACAGGCCTCAAAAGGAGGCGGGCATGCCCAAAAGGAAATAGCGCCCCGTGAGCGCGCACACGCACGCGCGCGGTCTCTTACTGGATGTGAGTTCCGTTGAGGCAGATCTGGCTACGGGTCCGAGGCAGGTTGCTGAGGGGCGGGCTCGGCCGCCAGGTCCTTTCCCAGGGTAACTGAAGAGGGTGATGGCGACGGGTGGCTGTAGGTTGGCCTTCCGGCCGCTGGTGAGAACAAAGTCGCTGGGTGCAGGGTCGGAGCCCTTGGTGCGGGCGTCCTGTCAGGTCAATCGGCAGTTGCTGAAGCAGGGGTTAACCGCCTTGGAACCCTGAGGGTCGCGAGTCCTACGGTGGCCGCCCGGTGTCTATGGGTGAGTCGCGCGCCATAGCTGCTGCACTGTTGCATTACGGGCACAATGTGACATTCCTACCTAATCCTTATTACTATTTAATTCTACTCTATTGCTTAACCTATCTATTGCTTAAGTCTAGTCTAATGGCCTAAGTCTAGTCTATTACCTGGGTGTGTGGGTGTGTGGTGTGTGTGTGTGTGTGACACTATCCCCCCTTTTATGTACCCCTAAAGCTGAAATCTATGTACACGGTTACCCAACTAAGATCTATGTACAAGGTTATTTAATGTCTAGTTCTCCACTCTGGTGGGCACTCGGACCCTTTTAGGTTCCCTGGCTGGTTTCAGGAGGGAGACATGGAACGTGGGGTGTATTCTCCAGGTGACCGGGAGAGCCAATGTGAAGGAGAGCGGAGAAAGTCTTTTCTTTACTTGAAAGGGGCCGAAGAACCGAGGTTTGAACTTGGGACACACTCCGGGTACTTTAATATTTTTGGAGCTTAGCCAGACCCAGTCGTTCACCTGGAACTCGGGGGCCGGTCTCCGGGCCTTGTTTGCATAGAAACTATTTTTTCTTTGCGCTTCCCGGAGGTTCCGGACGGCCTCTAAGAGATTTTCTTTTACTTTTAGTGCATATTCTTGTGGGGTGGAGAGGTTTGACGGACCTTCCGGCATGAGTGGGAGGCTTCGGGGGTCAAACCCAAAGGTGGCTTGAAATGGGGACATTCCAATACTCTTGTGGTAGTTGTTATTATAACAAAACTCGGCGGTGGACAACAGTTCGCTCCAATTCTTCCCTGTTTCAGACACGTAACACCTAAGGTACTGTTCCAAAGTTTGATTAAGGCGTTCGGTCTGCCCGTCGGTTTGCGGGTGGTATGCTGAGGAGAGTTTAAGGGTGACGCCCCAGGCTGCTAAAACCCCTCTCCAAAACTTGGCTACGAACTGTGGTCCACGGTCCGAGATAATTTCGGTGGGGAGACCATGAAACTTAACAACATGTTTTAGAAACAGGGCGACTAGGGCATTCACCGTGGGTAATTTTCTAAGGGGAATGAAGTGGGCTAGCTTAGTGAGGTAGTCAACCACCACCCATACCACTGTGTGCCCAAAACTAGGAGGGAGGTCCGTAATAAAATCCATGCTTATCTTCTCCCACGGACGCGAAGGGGTCTCAATCGGGTTTAACCAACCAAAGGGTTTACTGTGACTGGACTTGGACTGGGCACAGACTTCGCAGGTCTCAATGTATTCCTTAATGTCCTTCCCCACCGTTGGCCACCAAAAGCTCCTCTCAACTTTCTCCTTTGTTACCCTGTAGCCGGAATGCCCAGCCCAGATAGAATCATGACAGTGCAGCAATACCTCTGGGACTAGTGCCGCCGGCACGTATAGTCTAGCCTTGACCCGTATCAATCCTAGCTCATCCCTACTCGCTTCTTTTAGAGACTCTAACAAGAGTTGGGCCTCAGGGGAAGCTCCGAAGGCCACTAATTTTCCTCTTAAGGAGTTCTCCTCCTCCACTTGGGTGAGTGTGGCGTTCGGGGAGAGGACTGGGATTCCGGAGTAATCGACCTTAGTTACCGGGTAGCCCAGTCTAGAAAGCGCATCGGCTTTCCGGTTGGTGGACCCGGGTCTAAATGAAAGCTCGAAGTTGAACCTTGAGAAGAATAGAGCCCATCTAGCATGTCGTGGGCCTTGGCAACGTGCGCGTTTGAGGTATATTAGGTTCTTGTGGTCTGTCCAAACCTCTACTTTTTCGTGGGTGCCTTCTAAATAATGTCTCCATTTTGAGAACGCTTCCCTAATGGCCAGCAACTCTTTCTCAAGTACTGTGTAATTCTTTTCTGCTGGGGATAACTTTCTGGAATGATAGGCTACCGGGCGTAGCACCCCCTGACTGTCTCGTTGGGACAAAACACAGCCCAGAGCTTCATCCGAAGCATCAGCCTCGACTATGAATTTTAGGAACTGATTTGGTTGGGCCAAAACCGGGGCTGAACAAAAACGAGTCTTTAAGGCTTCAAAGGCGGCCTGCCTCTCCGGGGTCCAAGTGAACTTTTCCCCCTTCCGGGTTAATTTGGATATTGGGGCAACCAGCCTAGAAAAATCCGGAATGAAGCGTCTGTAAAAATTCGCAAACCCGAGAAACTGTTGTACGGCTTTCACAGAATCTGGGGCTTTCCATTTCAGGATCGCTAAAATTTTCTCCGGATCCATTTCCACTTTCTGAGGGCGGAGGACATATCCTAGATAGGAGACCTTTTGGGTGTGAAACTCACACTTCTCCAGCTTGGCATAAAGAGAATTCTGTCGTAACCTAAGAAGGACTTCCTTCACCGCTACTACGTGTTGCTGCAGATCTGCGGAGAAAATTAAAATATCATCGAGGTATATAGCTAGGGTCCTCCCAATGAGGTCTTTGAAAATGTCCGTAATGAAGAACTGGAAGGCGGCTGGGGCGTTTGTCAAGCCAAAGGGCATCACCAGATATTCATAGTGGCCATATCTACACTTGAAGGCCGTCTTCCACTCGTCCCCCTCACGGATCCTAATCAAATTATACGCTCCCCGCAAATCCAGCTTAGTAAACCACTGGGCGTCCTTAACATAGTCAAGAAGGTCGGGGATGAGTGGCAGAGGGTAACGATTTTTAACAGTGATGTCATTTAGATCACTGTAATCTATACAGGGTCGCAACTCCCCAGACTTCTTGGGGACAAAGAAAATAGGGGCACCCGCCGGGGACTTGGACGGCCGAATGAACCCCTTTTTAAGATTCTCCGCAATGTATCTCTCCAATTCCTCGGCTTCATTCACCGAGAGAGAATACATTTTCCCATGTGGAATTGGCGAATCCGGAATTAGGTCGATGGGGCAATCATATGGCCGGTGTGGTGGAAGACGCTCCGCGTCCTTAGGGGAAAAGACATCCTCAAACTCTTGGTATTCCTCCGGTAGCGAGCCCCCCGGAACAATAGAGAGGATTCTGGGGTTACGGTTTGCAGTAAGACATTTGGAACAGTCTTTAGAGGTAAAAGTAACAGTTCTTTTCCGCCAATCTATCTGGGGATTGTGGAGCTCTAACCAAGACATACCCACGATGAGTGGGTGATGGGGAGAGGTGATTAAGTCAAACTCGACTTCCTCCGAATGTCTCTGAATCTGTAGAATTAGCCTGGTCGACTTGTGGGTCACCGGCCCGCAGGTCAAAGGTGATCCGTCAATTGAACGAAGAACCTCAGGTTCCGTTTTAGCCTCTGTAGGGAGTCCCAGCTGCTTCGCAAAGGTTAAATCCATGTACATCCCAGGGGCTCCACAATCGACCAACAGCCGATAAACTTGCTCCCCTAACAGGCCTGGGAACTGCGCCGGGAGTACTATAAATCTAGGTTCAGGGGAACAACTTATGGGTAACTGACATGACAGGATTTCAGGGGAGAAAGGAGAGGGGCCCGAATCAGCTTCCCCTAGGACTGATGGGCTTTTCAGTTTCCCGACTCCTCACGTGAATGAGGAGTTGTGAATGCTGGGATATCCTCTGCCGAGCGTGGGACCTTATCGAGTGACTCAGTTAGCGCCACCGGAGCGGAAGTTCTAGAGAACTTAACTAGTTTGCATTCCCTCAACAAATGTCCTGCCTGTCCGCAGTAGAGGCACAACCCCTCCTTCCGCCTTCTTTCCCTTTCCTGTTCCGTGAGTGGGGGTCTCGGGACAGACCTCCTAACCCCAGACCCACCTGCAACTTCCGTCTTGGGGCTAGAGTTAGAGTGGGTACTAGGGGTTCCCGAAGTTACTGTGGAAGGCGTATTCTTGCGAGGGCCTGCACGAAGAGCATCCTGCTTCCTTTCTCGAATCCTGGAGTCCACTTGTAATGTCAAATCTATCAATTCTTTCAAAGTTTTTGGCATGGGATAGATTCCATGAAGAGCTTCCTTGTATTCTTCGCGCAGACCCTGCAAGAAAATTGAATACTGCGTGGTCTCTGCCCAGTTTAACTCCGTGGATAATTGTTGGAACTTATTTAAATAGGACGTAACGTCCCTACCCCCTTGTCTGAGGTTTAAAATTCCACACTTCGAGCGTGAGAAGAGAACCGCCTATCAAAAATTCGTTTGAACTCCAGAATAAAGTTTTCAAAGTTATCTAAATTCGGGTGCATATGTTCTACCAACGGGGTGGCCCAATTGAGGGCGTCCCCAGTGAGATTTGAAATAATAAAAAGAGTTTTTGCCCGAGGAGTGGTGAACTGTGACGGCTTACCCAAAAAATGAAGGGAACATTGCATTAAGAAATGCTTACAAGATCGGGGTTCCCCTGAGTACTTGTCCGGTGGTGTTAACTTGGGTTCCTTGGGTTCCTTAGCTGCCCCTAAAGGGTCCCTAGCTTCTTCTCCTGTGGACCCAGTGGCTTCCTCTGGAATCAGGGCGGGCATTTGGGATTCAAGCCTAGGGGCCTGAGACTTCGCCATTTCGGCCTCTAGGGCCACCGCATCCTCCAGGTCCCCTAGTCTATTCTGGAACGATCGGAACGCGGTTCTAGACTCCCTTAATTCTAGCTCCAAGGTATCCAATCGTTGGATAAGCTTCTCTACTAGCCCTTCCATAACCAGCGGAGTCCTGGTTCTTGGCTTCAGCAATCTGTCACAATGCGTATCAAAACTTGTATGGCTTATTTCAGGTGTTTAAAGATAAAGTACTCACAGTTAGCTGAGAGGACTGGGCTGGTTCGGAAAAGAGCTGCTAGGAGCGGGGCTGGCCCCCTGGAGAGCGGGGTAGCGCTCCAGAAGGCCGGCGTCGCCAAGGGTGTTGGTGGGGTTGAGACGTGGGACCCGCAAGTGTAGGCGTGAGGGCCTCTGGGTATGGCTGGTTTCAGTAGGTGTGAGGATTCCTGTAAGACAGAGGGAACGGTTTTATTGTGGGTTCCCAGTCTCACGATCCTTCCCCCATAGTCCAATGCCCTGTGGAGGAACTGGGCTCACCTGGCAAATGGCGACGCCGGGCGTGATCTTCTGTGCTGTGTGAGGAGTAGTGTCCTCGGGTGTCTGTAGATCCGGGGTCAGGTCCTGGCCGGCCACGCCTGCTCCAGCAGGGGCGCGGGTAAGTTCAGCAGAGGGTTCAGGGTTCAGTGGTCTCCTTAGGTGTCCGCTTGACGGACAGGTAGGAGGAGTCCCAGCGGGAGTGACGCGGCGCGAGCAGCCTCATACGGAGGCGGGCATGCCCAAAAAGAGAAGCGCCCCGAGACGCGCACGCGCAGCTCACCTGATGCCGAGAGTGAAAGGGAGCTCGCGGCGGGTCGTGGGGAGTGGGCCAAGGCCCCAAGCGGGAAGTCAGCCCGAGTCTGTGGCGGCCTGGGCCGCGGTGACCGATGGCAGTAGTGGCTCCGGGGCCCCTCAGAACATCTGGGGCTGAAGCGAGTCCTCGGCGGCTGAGCAAGGTCCTGGATGCAAGTTCCCACGAAGGTTGCTGCCGGGTAGAACTCGCCGTTGGTGCAGAGCAGGTGCTGTAGGCATCCGGTGCGGTCGGCACTCAGTTGCTGAAGCGAAGGTCCAACTGCCTCGGAACCCTGAGGCCAGTGGGTTCCACGAGGGCTACGGTGGCCTCGCTGGGACAGCGTGGTGGTAAGGCTATTTACACTAAATCTATCTACAGTAAAGCTATGTACACTAAACCTATCTACAGTAAAGCTAGTGCCCCATAATGTGTGCGTGAACTATTTACATGGCTAAGTTAACTAAGCGCTATCTACAGTAATCTCTTTGCTGCAGTAATCCCTTTGCTGCTAATGCCTAGAACGTGTGTGTGTGACACTATCCCCCCTTTTTGCTACCCTTACGAACATATATACAAGGTTTGTTTGTTAGTCCTATTGGTTTTCGACTGTGTTTGGTATCCGGGGCCTTCTAGGTTCCCTTGCCGGTTTCAGGAGGGAGACGTGGAACGTGGGGTGTATTCTCCAGGTGGTCGGAAGCGCTAGCTTAAAGGAGAGGGAGGAGAAACGTTCTTTGATCTGAAAGGGGCCGAAGTACCTAGGTTTGAACTTGGGACACATACCGGGAACCTTTATATTCTTGGAGCTTAGCCAAACCCAGTCGTTCACCTGAAAGTCGGGGGCTTGCCTACGGGACCTGTTTGCATAGAAACGGTGTCTTTTTTGGGCCGCTTGGAGGTTTCTTGCGGCCTCCAGGAGATTTTCTTTTATCCTCAGTGCATATTCCTGTGGGGAAGTGGGGGTGGTCAAATCATCTGGCAAGAGTGGGAGACTACGAGGGTTGAAACCAAAGGTAGCTTGGAAAGGGGACATTCCAATGCTCTCATGATGATTATTATTATAGCAGAACTCGGCAGTGGCCAGAAGTTCGCTCCAATTTCTTCCGGTTTCAGAAACGTAGCACCTAAGGTACTGCTCCAAAGTCTGGTTGAGGCGTTCGGTTTGCCCATCGGTCTGTGGATGGTAGGCTGAGGAGAGTTTTAGAGTGACGCCCCAGGCTGCTAAGACCCCCCCCCAGAATTTCGCCACGAACTGCGGCCCACGGTCCGAGATAATTTCTGTAGGGAGCCCATGGTATTTCACCACATGTTTCAAAAACAAGGTTACCAGGGAATTGGCCGTGGGTAATTTTCGAAGGGGCACAAAGTGGGCCAGTTTAGTGAGGTAGTCAACCACCACCCATACGACAGTATGGCCGAAACTAGAGGGGAGGTCGGTAATAAAGTCCATACTTATCTTTTCCCATGGGCGTGACGGAGTTTCAATCGGGTTTAACCAACCATAGGGCTTGCAGTGACTGGATTTGGACTGGGCGCAGGTTTCGCAGGCTTCGATGTACTCCTTAACATCTTTCCCCAAAGTTGGCCACCAAAAATTTCTCTCTACTTTCTCTCTCGTTACCTTGTAGCCTGGATGCCCGGCCCAAATAGAATCATGACAGTGCAATAGTACCTCTGGGACTAACACTGCAGGGACATATAGTTTGGCTCTGATCCAAATCAGACCTTGCTGGTCTCTGCGTGCTCCTTTTAGGGACTCTAACAAAAGTTGGGCCTCAGGGGAAGCTCCGTAAGCCATAAGTTTTTCCCTTATGGAGCCCTCTTCCTCCACTTGGGTGAGTACCGAATTTGGGGGAAGGATTGGTGTTCCAGAGTAGTCGACCTTAGTTGCTGGATAACCCAATCTGGATAGCGTATCGGCCTTCCGATTGGTTGACCCGGGCCTAAATGAAATCTCGAAGTTGAACCTCGAGAAGAATAAGGCCCATCTCGCATGTCGCGGGCCTTGGCAGCGCGCTTGTTTGAGGTATACTAGATTCTTGTGGTCTGTCCAAACCTCTATTTTTTCTTGTGCGCCCTCTAAATAGTGCCTCCACTTCGAGAAAGCTTCTCTAATGGCCAACAACTCTTTCTCGAGTACCGTGTAATTCTTCTCTGCTGTGGTTAACTTTCTAGAATGGTAGGCCACGGGTCGTAGTATTCCCTGTTCGTCTCGTTGGGATAGGACACAGCCTAGAGCTTCATCCGAAGCATCAGCTTCGACTATGAACCTTAAAGACTGGTTTGGTTGATTCAAAACAGGAGCTGAGCAAAACCGCGATTTCAAAGTTTCGAAGGCGAGCTGTCTCTCTGGAGTCCAGGAGAATTTTTCCCCCTTCCGCGTTAACTTGGAAATTGGGGCAACCAGTCTAGAAAAGTCAGGAATGAAACGTCTATAAAAATTGGCAAAGCCTAGAAACTGTTGAACGGTCTTTACAGAATCCGGCGCCTCCCATCTTAGGATCGCAGAAATTTTTTCAGGGTCCATCTCCACTTTCTGAGGGCGGAGGACGTATCCCAAGTAGGAGACCTTTTGAGTGTGAAACTCACATTTCTCCAACTTGGCGTACAAAGAATTCTGTCTTAACCTGAGAAGGACTTCCTTTACTGCTTCCACGTGTTGTTGCAGGTCGGAAGAGAAGATCAAAATATCATCTAGGTAAATAGCCAGCGTCCTCCCAATGAGGTCTTTAAAGATGTCAGTAATGAAATACTGGAAGGCAGCTGGAGCATTAGTCAGGCCAAAGGGCATAACCAGATATTCATAATGGCCATATCTACACTTGAAGGCCGTTTTCCATTCGTCACCTTCACGGATTCTAATTAAGTTATACGCTCCCCGTAAATCCAATTTAGTAAACCACCTAGCGTCCTTAACAAAATCAAGGAGATCAGGGATAAGGGGCAAGGGGTAGCGATTTTTGACGGTGACGTCATTAAGATCACTATAGTCGATACAAGGTCGCAGCTCCCCAGACTTCTTAGGGACGAAGAATATAGGAGCGCCCGCCGGGGATTTAGATGGCCGAATGAACCCCTTCTTAAGATTCTCAGTAATGTACCTCTCCAATTCCTCGGCTTCATTCAGCGAGAGGGAGTAAATTTTCCCATGAGGAATTGGTGAGCCCGGAATTAGGTTGATCGGGCAATCATATGGCCGGTGTGGCGGAAGGCGCTCTGCATCCTTAGGGGAGAAGACATCTTCAAATTCTTTATACTCTTCCGGCAGCGCACCCGCTGGAACGATAGAGTGGACCCCGGGGTTAACGTTTGTAGTAAGACAATTTGGACAGTCCTTAGTGGTAAACGTCACACTCCGTTTCTTCCAGTCTATCTGAGGGTTGTGGTATTCTAGCCATCTCATTCCCACGATAAGTGGGTGATGGGGAGAAGTAATTAAATCAAACTCTATTTCCTCCATATGTCTCTGAACCTGCAGGAATATCTTCGTTGTCTTACGGGTCACCGGCCCGCAGGTCAGGGGTGACCCATCAATAGAACGAAGAACTTCAGGTTCTGTTTTTATCTCCGTGGGCAACCCCAGCTGTTTCGCAAAGGTTATATCCATGTATATCCCAGGGGCCCCACAATCAACCAACAACGGATAAACTTCCTCCCCTAACAGGCCTGGGAACTGCGCAGGAAGAACTATAAACTTGGGCTCACGGGAACACCTAACGGGTAAATGGCATGACAGGATTTCAGGGGACAAAAGAGAAGGGCCCAAACCAGCTTCCCCTAGGGCTGACGGGCCTTCTAGTTTTCCGGCTCCCCAGGTGAGTGTGCAACTGAGACTGATGTCCGAGTAGCCTCCTCCGAGAGATTAGTTTCTTTGAAGGTAGACTCCGCTAAGGCCACTGGAGCGGTGCTTCTAGACAGTTTAACTAACTTGCATTCCCGCAACAAGTGTCCCGCCTGACCACAGTAGAGGCACAAACCCTCCTTGCGTCTTCTTTCTTTTTCTTGTTCCGTGAGCGGGGGTCTTGGAATAGACTTTTTAACCACCCCAAACCCACTCCTAATTTCTTCTTTCCGGGGACTAGAGAGTGGAAGCCCTGAAGTTACTATGGGGAAAGCGTTCTTGCGAGGGCCTGTACGGAGAACATCCTGTTTGCGCTCACGAACCCTGGAATCAATTTGTAATGTCATGTCAATCAAGTCTTTCAAAGTTTTAGGCATGGGGTATACCCCATGAAGAGCATCCTTGTATTCTTCGCGCAGACCCTGCAAGAAAATTGAATACTGCGTGGCCTCCGCCCAATTTAACTCTGTGGACAATTGTTGGAATTTATTTAAATAGGACGTAAAGTCTCTTCCCCCTTGTCTGAGGTTTAAAAATTCCACGCTTCTAGCGTGAGGAGAGAAACGCCTATCAAAGATTCGCTTGAATTCCAGGGTAAAGTTCTCAAAGTCGTCTAAACTCGGATGCAACTGTTCTACCAGCGGGGTGGCCCAGTTGAGGGCGTCCCCGGTGAGGTTTGATATAATAAATAATGTTTTGGCCCGGGGGGTGGTGAACTGTGACGGTTTTCCCAAAAAATGAAGGGAACACTGCATTAAGAAATGCTTACAAGACCGGGGGTCCCCTGAGTACTTGTCCGGTGGTGTTAACTTCGGTTCCTTGGCCGCCCCTAAAGGATTCCTAGTTTCCCCTGTGATTGTAGTCCCTGTGGCTCCCTCTGGGGTCAGAGCGGGCATTGTGAGCTCATTCCTCGGAGGCCGAGGCATTGCCATTTCCGCCTCTAGAGCGACAGCATCCTCCAGGTCCCCTAGCCTATTCTGGACTGAGTGAAACGCGGTCCTTGACTCCCTCAATTCCAACTCCAGGGTATCCAAACGTTGAATAAGCTTCTCTACTAGAGCCTCCAAAACCAGCGGAGCCGTGATTTGGCTTCAGCAATCTGTCACAGTGGGCTTAATACCTTAACACTTCTAACACTTCTATTATATACTCCTAATTATTACAGGTAAAGCACTCACAGATACTCACAGTTAGCTGGGCTGGTTTGGTGATGAGCTGCCAGAAGCGGAGCTGGCCCCCTGGAGAGCGGAGCTGCGCTCCAGAAGGCCGGCGTCGCCAAGGGTGATGGTTGGGTTGAGGTGTGGGACCGCAAGTGTGGGCGCGAGGGCCTCTGGGCGATGGGGATTCTGGCGTGGGGATTCCTGCAAGACAGAGGGGACGGTTACAGTCTAGGCTCCCGGCCTCGCAGCCTTCCCCCCCCCGGGTAGCGGAATGCCCTGTGCAGGAGCTGAGCTCACCTGGCAACTGGCGACGCTGGGCTTGAGCTTTTGTGTGGAGTAGTGTCCTCGGTTGCCTGTGGGTCCGGGGGTCGTTGGTCCAAGTTCAGATCCTGGCTGGCCAGGCCTGCTCCAGCAGGGGCAGGGCCAATACAGTGCGTTGTCCTTACAGTGCGTACAGCGCCCTACAGTGCGTTGTACAAAACAGTACAGTGTTGTCCTTCCTTTGAGGCATCCGCTTGACAGACTGGTGGGCGGAGCTCCGGTGGGAGTGACGCGGCGCGGGCAGCCTAATACGGTGGCGGGCATGCCCAAAAAGGAGAAGCGCCCCGAG
>JASBQH010530121.1:0-12262 GCA_030264935.1 Desmognathus ochrophaeus | reverse complement strand
TTTATATATGTACTTTTGTATCCATTTGCAATTTAGCAATTTGAAAAACTATTTTTAGAAGAGATTTTTGGCTTACTTGCTTGTCGGTTTCTTAACGGTACACGACGGAGCAATAAGTATTTTGCAGATTTCTTACTGCAGCATCATAGTTTAAAGTTTCAGGCACAATTGCCTATAATGAAAAGATAAGGAAACACATTGAGTTCCCAGAACCATTGTTTGTCGAATACCGAAGTCAGCAAAGCTGGCAAGAGGAAGCCAGACGTATGTTAGCAAAGTGTCGATATCAAGGCTTACCTCAAAGATTTTGGTCCGGATCACGCCAAAGTATGGGCTGCACCTGCGTGCAGCAAGAGATGAGTGAAGTATGAACTGCTTACATGGGTTTAAATACCCGAAGGAATTAGGTTAATGAACAATTAAATTTGCAATTAAAGAATGTAATTGAAATCATGGGCGCCATGTTTGTAGTTTTGTATCGACAGAAATTCCGTTATTTAAAAGCCGAGAGCCGCCATTTTTGTAGTCCTAAAGTAATTCCCAATCATTAAAGCAAAGAGCTGGCCGCCATATTGGTGGTGTTTCAAAAGTTAATGTAAGTTGCCGATATGTTGTCGAGATGCCGAAATGATATGGTATAAGAGGACGAAAAACACAGGTGACCGAGTTAAGAGCCCTTCATTGTATGTTTAGTTAAAGCAGAAACTATCTAATTGAGAGTTACTCGAAGTTAATATACTTTTATATGGTGTATCCAAATTGAAGAGCGCCATGTTTGTAGTTTATTACGCCACTTGATGTTACCCTGGAGTATAGTGCAACGCCGGAAAACGAAGTCAGGCCGGTCGAGGAAAATGAAGTACGGGCAAAAGCCAGACACAAGTCTAAGGAGCACAATTTAAACAATGTATTCCACTGGACGTTGGTATGAAAAAGGTATTGTTATTCATAACTAAAAAGGTTATGTATCGCGTCCGAAAACTAAGTGGTGTATTCTTGAATTAGTTGGTCCTAGCAAAGATGGAAGCGCATAGTGGGTGTAAGATGCTTTTAAAGTGGTACACGTTTCCCTAAGAGTAATAACAATGAGAATAATGTTCAGTATTAGCACTGTTCAGTAATTGTGGCATAGGGCTCCACTAAGCATAGGAATCAATTTGCCACGCATGACACGTAACATAAAAAATAAAATAAGATAAAATAAAAAAATGAGTTTGCCGCAATTGAATGTATGTCCTCAGTGGGTAGTTAAAGCAAATTTTTTCAAAAGGTGTGTAAGTCTTGAAAGTTTTTTGTAAGCAAGCGTCTCTTAAGGAACAATATATGACCGTAGGCGTCCAAATATCAGTGTTAGAAAAATCAAGAGACAATGTCCATGCGTATATAACCCGATGTTATATATACAATGTACTAAATCAGATTGGCAAATTTGTAAACATATTGCAGTATAGCTGACAGGTACAGATTAATAGGTACAGATTGAAGCAGAATTATAGTATAAAGGGAACAATTCTTATCTTAGATTTTCATTACTGTAGAACACATTGAGTTCATGGTCCTCATTTAAACCATAATTGATGCTGTTGAGGCGTGCAATCCACATAGCCTCTCTTTGCCGAAGTGTTTGAATCATGGTTTTCCCAGGTGTTGCTTTGATGATACAGTCAATGCCTTGGAAAGTTAGGCACGGTTTTCCAGAATGATGTTTTAGAAAATGGTCTGTTAAAGGCTGTTTTTTGTCTTTGTTATTGATGCCTCTGATGTGTTCTTGTAAGCGTAGCTTGAGTTCTCGTTTCGTGCTTCCCACATAAGTTAATCCGCAAATGCAAGTAACTAGGTAAATGACAAAAAGGCTGTTGCAATCAATGTGAAAGTTAATGTTAAATCTGATGCTTTTACGACTTTGGAAGGTTTGCGAATTTGTGCTCACAAATTCGCACATGTTGCAATCTCCGCAGGGAAATGAGCCAATGGCCCTTTTCTGAAGCCAGTTCTTTTGTTGGGGTTTCTTGTTTTGATGGCACAATTGATTTCTTAATGTTGATACTCTGCGATAGGAGATGGAGGGTCCATTGCCAACATATGGTGCCAGATCTTGGTCTGTACTGAGGATGTGCCAATATTTTGACAAAATTTGTCTGGTTTGCCAGTGTTCCTTGGCATAGTCTAGGATTAGTCGAATTGGTGTTATCTGATTGGGTTTATGGGTCATTTCATCTGTTTTCCTACTTTTTTCGTTTTTGTACAGTAGATCTTTTCTCTGAATATTACCAGCCTTCATTTGAGCATTTTTTAGAATTTTGGTGGGGTATCCTCGTTTGGCCAAACGATCACAACATTCCTGGCTCAATACATTGTAATCTTGGTCTAATGTGCAAGTTCTTCGGATCCTTAATAGTTCGCCATAGGGAATGCTGTTTTTGAGGCTTGTAGGATGCGAGCTAGTAAAGTGTAGGATTGAGTTGACAGAAGTTTTTTTACGGAAGTTTCTGATTTGCAAAGTGTTATCAATAACATTAATTTGAAGGTCTAAGAATTCAATACAATTTGTGCTGTATGTAATTGTGAACTTGAGATTTAATTCATTGTTGTTAAGTAATTCAAAATACTGTTGGAGATCTTCTGTGTTGCCTTGCCAAATAAGAAATATGTCATCGATAAATCTGATCCAAAGTACAGTCTTGTCCATATGTTGTTGAAAGTTGTTACTCCACGCAAAGTCAGTTTCAAAGGCTCCCATGTACAGATTCGCATATGAGGGCGCCATCTTGGTCCCCATAGCCGTCCCGCTTTGTTGTAAGAATAAACGGTCGTTGAATGAGAAGATATTGTGTGTTAGCACAAAATGGATCATGTTCAAGATCATTTCATTCTGCTCAAAGTAACTTGCTGATTTAGTACTTAAAAATCTTCTCACAGCTTTCATACCCAAGTCATGTGGTATACAAGTATACAATGATACTACATCTAAAGTGCATAACACATAATCAGATTGCCAGGGTATGTCTTCCAAGATCTTCAATACATGAGTTGAATCTTTAATGTATGAGGGTAGTGTTTGGACATACTCTTGCAAATGAAGGTCCACATATTCTGAAATATGTTCAGTTAACGAATTAATACCTGATATGATGGGTCGACATTCTGGTGGTCTTTGTGCTTTGTGTATTTTTGGAAGAAGATACATGTGCGGTATGCTGGGATTTATAGTTTTTAAATATGCCAGTTCATCATTGTCAAGCAGACCCTGTTTATGCCAGTTGGTTAGTGCCTTTTGTAACTCTTGTTGATGATTTTTTAAAGGACTATTGGTCAACGCTTTGTAGTTATACTGACAATCAAGCATTTGTTTCCCAATCTTTGTGTAGTCAGTATGATTTAGGATGACGATATTACCGCCTTTATCCGCCTCTGTAATACAAATTGACTGATCTTTTGCAAGGCTTTGGATTGCTTTCCATTCAGCCCAGGAGACATTGTACTGGGTTTTTTTCGGTTTACAGAAGTTTTTGGCTGCTTGTTTCCTGACATCAGTTAAGGTCAAATTCAAGAAATTATCAACACAATTACCTGGAACAAGTTGTGGACAAAATATTGATTTTGGTTTAAGTCCCGATGTTTTTGATAAATTTGTTTGGATGTTCAATTCTTTGCACGTCTCTAGAAAATTTTGATCTGCTGGAGTTTCTGGGTGTATTGAGGTGAGTAGTTGAATATCCTCAATATCTGTGATAGTTTCTATAGAAGGAATACCTTGTTCATATCGAATTTTAGGATTATAAGGTTTGGTAAGGAAATGTTTTTTAAGTTTAAGTTTCCTTGAAAAGTCATAAATGTCCAGTTCTACTTTGAAGTAGTCTATGCTTTTGCTGGGGCAGAAAGAAAGTCCTTTATTGAGTATTCGATTTTCTGTATCAGATAGTGTTCGATGAGACAGATTGACAACCAGGGAATTATCCGTTATTTCGCGGTTTTGCGTAATAATCTCTTCGTGTTGTCTACTGGAGTCTTGCCTTTGTCTTTGTCTTTGCTTCCTGCGTCCCCCCCGGCATCCCCGTTTTTTGATGGTGCTGGTTTTTGCACTGGTAGAATGTTGAGGGGGCCCTGTCTGTTAACTTTTCGTACTTTGTATATTTCATTCAGGAATGATTGCGCTCTGTCTTTTTCTGCATGTGTGCTGCCTGCTTCAGAAATGTCACTTGTTGAACCATCTGTTTCAGAAATATCCGTTTCACTTGTTACGATCTTTCTGTTGCCTAGTGAGGTGACATTAGGTAGACCTACAATATTATCATATTTTTTGTGGAATGTGTATATTCTTCCATTTTGATAATCTTTGATGTCCCTGTTTAGTTTAGAGCTTTTCCTATTTTGTATTATTTTGTCATGTTCCTCAATACACCTATTTAGTTCTTTTTGATTTTTAGTACGTGTTTCTTCACTCATTGTCATTTGCTCCATTATTTCAGTAAGTTTGATGATTTCACTTTCTGCTTCCTGTCTCGTTTCTTCATTCATTTCAATAAGCATTTTCATTTTGTTTCGAGAAAATTCAACTGAATTGGCTTCCCATTTAATTGCCCATTCACGTGTGAGGCTTTCAGATGATGGAAAGATCATGTCTCTTAAGCCTCTTGGTATAATTTCCATTTCCAGATAGTTGCGTAAGGAAGTAACTTCCCACCACTTGGTGATTTCTTTCTTATTGGCTCTTTCCAATTGTAAAAATAATTTACTTGGTGTGGTTGGTATATTGCCAGATGTATTGGGGATATGGGCCCCTTGTCCAGAAAAAATAGCCCGTGCATTTTCTTCACGATTTTTCCGATATTCCATCTTGGATACTTTTGCACTCTGTACTGAATTTAGTGACGTTATGCACAAGTTATAAGAAAAATTCCTGAGTCAATCCGTATTGATTTTTGTTATTTTAAATTAGGAAGTTAATGTAAGTGCATGATTGCTTAGCAGCTGCAGGAAACTAGGATTAACATTTAAACAACTTTGTACGTCGTGTTTTGATGTCCTCCAGCGCTTTTATGAACAGGTTAGGGCAGCCACTGCTAAATCTGGCGACGTCTCCAGATATAAATATTTGTCACAACTATAAGTTTTCAGCCGGCGCCTGTGGGTTTCACATTACAGAAGTGAGTAATGACTTCTCATGTCAAAACAATTTAGTAAAAACATATTTCTTTTATTTGTGTTCTTCTAGACATATCCCATGATTCAAGTTGACATTTGATGTCATCCATTAATATTTTTCATACAGAATTTAGCCCGACGCGCGTTTCGCTACTATGTAGCTTTCTCAAGGGCATTCAGTAGACAACAATCACTGGAAAAAAGAGAGAAGTATATATACAAAGTGAAAAATACTATAAGAAAAAACACATAATATAAAACCACACAAGTGCATAATATTTACATCACAGTACAGAGTGCTGCAGACACAAAATTGGTTTGCTTGTTTGTATTTGTACGTTTGTATCCATTTGCAGTTTAGCAATCGAAAAACTATTTTAAGAGGAAATTTGGCTTACTTGTTTGTCGGTTTCTTAATGATATACGGCGGAAAATTGCATGTTTTGTAGATTTTTTACTGCAACGTCATACTTTAGAGTTTCAGGCACAATTGCCTAAAATAGAAAGGTAAGGAAACACATTGAGTTCCTAGACCCGTTATTATCGAATACCAAAGTCAGCAAGGTTTGGCAAGAGAAAGCCAAACATGCGTTGGCAGAGTGTCGATATCGAAGCTTACCTCAAGGTTTTCGGTCCAAATCACGCCGATATGTGAGCTGCACCTGCGTGCAGCAAGAGATGAATGGGGTATGGGCTGCTTTCATGGGTTTAAATACCCGAAGAAATTTAGTAAATGAGCAATTAGGGTGCAATAAAGAATGTAATTGAAATCATGGGCGCCACGTTTGTAGTTTTGTATCGAAAAATATATTCCGCTAATGAAAAGCCGGGAGCCGCCATTTTTGTAATCCTAAAGTAATTCCCAATCATTAAAACGAAGAGCTCGCCGCCATTTTAGAGGTATTTCGAAGGTTAATACAAGTTGCCGATATAATGTCGAAATGCTGGGATAGTATCGTGTAAAAGGGCAAAAAAACACAGATGACCGAGTTGAGAGTCCTTTATTTAATGTTTAGATGAAGTAGAGACTATCTAATTGAAAGTTATTCGAAGTTCGTACACATTGTATAATGTATCCAAATTAATGAGCGCCATGTTTGTAGTTTAATGCGCCACTTGATGTTACCATGAAGTGTAATAAAACGCCGGAAGACAAGGTCAGGCCGGTCGAAGAAAATGAAGTGCGGGCAAAGAGCCAGACACAAGTCTAAAGAACACAATCTGACAGGTGTACTCCACTATACGTTGGTATAAAAAAGGTATTATTTGTTAATAATTAAGGTTGTGTATCACGTCCGAAAGCTACGTAGTGTATACTTGAATTAGTCGGTCCTAGCAAGGGTGGAAGCGCATAGTGAATTTACAATGTTTTTAAGGTGGTGTGCGTTACCCGAGGAATAATAACAATGCGAATAATGTTCAGTATTAGCGCTGTTCATTGATTGTAGCATAGGGCTCCACTAAACATAGAAATCAGTTTGCCATGCATGACACATAACATAGAACTGAACTGTGTAGGAAAATGAATTTTGCCGCAATCGAACGTATATCCTTAGTGAGTAGTTGAAGGACATTTTTTCAAAATTGTATATACAACTTGAGAATTCATTTGTGTGAGCAAGCATCTCTTAGGGAACAGCGTATGACCATATACGTCCAAATATCAGTGTTGAAAAATCCGGAAACAGTTGATCATGCATGTGTAACCCGATGTTATATGTACAATGTACTAAATCAGATTGGCAGTTTATAAGCATCTTGCAGTATAACTGATGGGTACAAGTTAAAGCAGAGTTATAATATAATGTGATGTGAAGAGAGCAATTCTTATCTTAGATTTTCATTGCTATAGAACACATTGAGTTCATGGTCCTCATTTAGACCATAATTGATGCTGTTGAGGCGTGCAATCCACATAGCCTCTCTTTGCCGAAGTGTTTGAATCATGGTTTTCCCAGGTGTTGCTTTGATGATACAGTCAATGCCTTGGAAAGTTAGGCACGGTTTTCCAGAATGATGTTTTAGAAAATGGTCTGTTAAAGGCTGTTTTTTGTCTTTGTTATTGATGCCTCTGATGTGTTCTTGTAAGCGTAGCTTGAGTTCTCGTTTCGTGCTTCCCACATAAGTTAATCCGCAAATGCAAGTAACTAGGTAAATGACAAAAAGGCTGTTGCAATCAATGTGAAAGTTAATGTTAAATCTGATGCTTTTACGACTTTGGAAGGTTTGCGAATTTGTGCTCACAAATTCGCACATGTTGCAATCTCCGCAGGGAAATGAGCCAATGGCCCTTTTCTGAAGCCAGTTCTTTTGTTGGGGTTTCTTGTTTTGATGGCACAATTGATTTCTTAATGTTGATACTCTGCGATAGGAGATGGAGGGTCCATTGCCAACATATGGTGCCAGATCTTGGTCTGTACTGAGGATGTGCCAATATTTTGACAAAATTTGTCTGGTTTGCCAGTGTTCCTTGGCATAGTCTAGGATTAGTCGAATTGGTGTTATCTGATTGGGTTTATGGGTCATTTCATCTGTTTTCCTACTTTTTTCGTTTTTGTACAGTAGATCTTTTCTCTGAATATTACCAGCCTTCATTTGAGCATTTTTTAGAATTTTGGTGGGGTATCCTCGTTTGGCCAAACGATCACAACATTCCTGGCTCAATACATTGTAATCTTGGTCTAATGTGCAAGTTCTTCGGATCCTTAATAGTTCGCCATAGGGAATGCTGTTTTTGAGGCTTGTAGGATGCGAGCTAGTAAAGTGTAGGATTGAGTTGACAGAAGTTTTTTTACGGAAGTTTCTGATTTGCAAAGTGTTATCAATAACATTAATTTGAAGGTCTAAGAATTCAATACAATTTGTGCTGTATGTAATTGTGAACTTGAGATTTAATTCATTGTTGTTAAGTAATTCAAAATACTGTTGGAGATCTTCTGTGTTGCCTTGCCAAATAAGAAATATGTCATCGATAAATCTGATCCAAAGTACAGTCTTGTCCATATGTTGTTGAAAGTTGTTACTCCACGCAAAGTCAGTTTCAAAGGCTCCCATGTACAGATTCGCATATGAGGGCGCCATCTTGGTCCCCATAGCCGTCCCGCTTTGTTGTAAGAATAAACGGTCGTTGAATGAGAAGATATTGTGTGTTAGCACAAAATGGATCATGTTCAAGATCATTTCATTCTGCTCAAAGTAACTTGCTGATTTAGTACTTAAAAATCTTCTCACAGCTTTCATACCCAAGTCATGTGGTATACAAGTATACAATGATACTACATCTAAAGTGCATAACACATAATCAGATTGCCAGGGTATGTCTTCCAAGATCTTCAATACATGAGTTGAATCTTTAATGTATGAGGGTAGTGTTTGGACATACTCTTGCAAATGAAGGTCCACATATTCTGAAATATGTTCAGTTAACGAATTAATACCTGATATGATGGGTCGACATTCTGGTGGTCTTTGTGCTTTGTGTATTTTTGGAAGAAGATACATGTGCGGTATGCTGGGATTTATAGTTTTTAAATATGCCAGTTCATCATTGTCAAGCAGACCCTGTTTATGCCAGTTGGTTAGTGCCTTTTGTAACTCTTGTTGATGATTTTTTAAAGGACTATTGGTCAACGCTTTGTAGTTATACTGACAATCAAGCATTTGTTTCCCAATCTTTGTGTAGTCAGTATGATTTAGGATGACGATATTACCGCCTTTATCCGCCTCTGTAATACAAATTGACTGATCTTTTGCAAGGCTTTGGATTGCTTTCCATTCAGCCCAGGAGACATTGTACTGGGTTTTTTTCGGTTTACAGAAGTTTTTGGCTGCTTGTTTCCTGACATCAGTTAAGGTCAAATTCAAGAAATTATCAACACAATTACCTGGAACAAGTTGTGGACAAAATATTGATTTTGGTTTAAGTCCCGATGTTTTTGATAAATTTGTTTGGATGTTCAATTCTTTGCACGTCTCTAGAAAATTTTGATCTGCTGGAGTTTCTGGGTGTATTGAGGTGAGTAGTTGAATATCCTCAATATCTGTGATAGTTTCTATAGAAGGAATACCTTGTTCATATCGAATTTTAGGATTATAAGGTTTGGTAAGGAAATGTTTTTTAAGTTTAAGTTTCCTTGAAAAGTCATAAATGTCCAGTTCTACTTTGAAGTAGTCTATGCTTTTGCTGGGGCAGAAAGAAAGTCCTTTATTGAGTATTCGATTTTCTGTATCAGATAGTGTTCGATGAGACAGATTGACAACCAGGGAATTATCCGTTATTTCGCGGTTTTGCGTAATAATCTCTTCGTGTTGTCTACTGGAGTCTTGCCTTTGTCTTTGTCTTTGCTTCCTGCGTCCCCCCCGGCATCCCCGTTTTTTGATGGTGCTGGTTTTTGCACTGGTAGAATGTTGAGGGGGCCCTGTCTGTTAACTTTTCGTACTTTGTATATTTCATTCAGGAATGATTGCGCTCTGTCTTTTTCTGCATGTGTGCTGCCTGCTTCAGAAATGTCACTTGTTGAACCATCTGTTTCAGAAATATCCGTTTCACTTGTTACGATCTTTCTGTTGCCTAGTGAGGTGACATTAGGTAGACCTACAATATTATCATATTTTTTGTGGAATGTGTATATTCTTCCATTTTGATAATCTTTGATGTCCCTGTTTAGTTTAGAGCTTTTCCTATTTTGTATTATTTTGTCATGTTCCTCAATACACCTATTTAGTTCTTTTTGATTTTTAGTACGTGTTTCTTCACTCATTGTCATTTGCTCCATTATTTCAGTAAGTTTGATGATTTCACTTTCTGCTTCCTGTCTCGTTTCTTCATTCATTTCAATAAGCATTTTCATTTTGTTTCGAGAAAATTCAACTGAATTGGCTTCCCATTTAATTGCCCATTCACGTGTGAGGCTTTCAGATGATGGAAAGATCATGTCTCTTAAGCCTCTTGGTATAATTTCCATTTCCAGATAGTTGCGTAAGGAAGTAACTTCCCACCACTTGGTGATTTCTTTCTTATTGGCTCTTTCCAATTGTAAAAATAATTTACTTGGTGTGGTTGGTATATTGCCAGATGTATTGGGGATATGGGCCCCTTGTCCAGAAAAAATAGCCCGTGCATTTTCTTCACGATTTTTCCGATATTCCATCTTGGATACTTTTGCACTCTGTACTGAATTTAGTGACGTTATGCACAAGTTATAAGAAAAATTCCTGAGTCAATCCGTATTGATTTTTGTTATTTTAAATTAGGAAGTTAATGTAAGTGCATGATTGCTTAGCAGCTGCAGGAAACTAGGATTAACATTTAAACAACTTTGTACGTCGTGTTTTGATGTCCTCCAGCGCTTTTATGAACAGGTTAGGGCAGCCACTGCTAAATCTGGCGACGTCTCCAGATATAAATATTTGTCACAACTATAGGTTTTCAGCCGGCGCCTCTGGGTTTCACATTACAGAAGTAAGTAATGACTTCTCATGTCAAAACAATTTGGTAAAAACATATTTCTTTTATTTATGTCCTTCTAGACGTATCCAAAATTCAAATTGACATTTGATGTCATCCATTAATATTTCTCATGCAGAATTTAGCCCGACGCGCGTTTCGCTACTATGTAGCTTTGTCAAGGGCATTCAGTAGACAACAACCACTAGAAAGAAGAAAAAAGTGTATGTGCAATGTAAGAAATACTTATAAGAAAAAACACATAATTTAAAAAAAAACCGCACAAGTGCATACTATTTACATCACAATACAGAGTGCTACAAACACAAAATTGATTTGCTTGTTTATGTATGTACTTTTGTATCCATTTGCAGTTTGACAATTGAATAACTGTTTTTAAAGGTGATTTCGCTTACTTGCTGATCGATTTCTTTATGGTGCACGACGGAGCAATAGGTTTATTGCAGATTTCTTACTGCAACCTCATAGTTTAAAAGTTCAGGCACAATTGCCTAAAATGAAAAGATAAGGAAACACATTGAGTTCCCAGAACCATTGTTGTCAAATACTTAAGTCAGCAAAGCTGACAAGAGGAAGCCAGACTTATGTTTGGCAAGGTGTCGATATCAAAGCTTACCGTAAAGATTTTGGTCCGGATCACGCCGATGTACGAGCTGCACCAGCGTGCAGCAAGAGATGAGTGAGGTATAAACTGTTTTCAAGGGTTTAAATACCCGTTGGAATTAAGTTAATGAACAACTAAATTGCAATTAAAGAATATAATTGAAATCATGGGCGCCATGTTTGTAGTTTCGTGTCAACAGGAATACCGTTATTGAAGAGCCGGTAGCCGCCATTTTAGTAGTCCTAAAGTAACTCCCTGTCTTTAAGGCAAAAGGCTGGCCGCCATATTGGTAGTGTTTCAAGAGTTAATATACGTTGCCGATATGTTGTCAAGATGCCGAAATGGTGTGATGTGAAAGGACGAGAAACACACAGATGACCGAGTCAAGAGCCCTTCATTGTGTGTTTGGTTAAAGCAGAGACTATCTAATTGAGAGTTGTGCGAAATTAATGCACATTATATGATATGTCCAAATTGACGAGCGCCATGTTTGTAGTTTATTACGCCACTGCATGTTATCCTGTAGTATAGTAATACGCCGGAGGACGAAGTCAAGCCGGTCGAGGAAAGTCGAGTGCGGGCAAACAGCCAGACACAAGTCTAAAGAACACAATTTAGACGATGTATTCCACTGGACGTTGATGTGAAAAAAGGTATTGTTATCCATAGCTAAAAAAGGGTTATGTATCACGTCAGAAAACGAAGTAGTGTATTCTAGGGTTAGTTGGTCCTAACGTATTGGCGTTATTTAATAATTGTAGCATTGGGCTCCACTAATGTTAGAACTCAATTTACCGCACGTGACACGTAACGTAGTACCAAACTATATAAAAAGTGAGTTTGCCGCAATCGAATATATATTCTCAGTGGGTAGTTAAAGAACATTTTTTATAAAGCTTGAGGGTTTTTTGTTTTTTTCTGCAAACAAGCATCTCTTGAAGAACAATATAGGACCATAGGCGTCCAAATATCAGTGTTATAGAGTCAAGAGACAATGCCCACACGTATGTACCCCGGTGTTGTATATACAATGTACTGAATCAAAT
>JASBQH010519061.1:0-12309 GCA_030264935.1 Desmognathus ochrophaeus | reverse complement strand
TTTGTGTTCCAGTCCTCCCCCTTAGGGGAGAGTTAGCGGACAGCAGTCTTAGGCTCCAGGACTGGTGCTTCAAAGAGACTGGTGAGTGGGAAATAGGTCTCAAAGTCTGGGGACTTGTTTGTTGGTGGAGAGAGGAGACTCTTAAAGGGGTACTAACCCCTTTCCCTCTTTTGTCTCCCTCTCTCCAGGTATCACACCTCCAGCCCCCAGAAGTATCTCACTGCTGCCGCCGGGCGTTGGGTCACCCCCTCTTGTGTGTCTCAAGCAAAAGGGGGGTGACTAGACGTTGGGGGGCAGTGGACTGTCATCGCTCTCGCGACCAGGCCTAACACCTAGCGGAAGCATTTCAAAGATGCAGATGCTCCTTTGGACATAGCAAAGCGATATGACCCTAGAATGTTTAAGTGTGGTATTTCAAACCTACCCTATCAATGCACCACCTACAGTATAGTTCTCTGACTGTGACTCTGTATGGTGTGTCATATGCATGGCGATGCAAGCATGGCTTCCCTTGACGTGAGCACCAAGCACGTGATTAAAACATTACATTCAGCCTGACGCCGCTGCCTCTGACTTTTTTGGAGCCGTGTACTTTGAGCTGAATGTGCAGCTCGGAAGCTGAGCCTCCGTCCCGTCTTGCATAATTAGAACAGTCCCAGCATGCCCTCGCTTAATAGAGCCGTGGCAGCGAGCGGGTAGCGCGAGATGAAACTCAGCTGCACATTTTATTAAGCATTATCTTATTGTCTTAATACATGATTGTTGAAGTTACTGCTGTAAAACCTTCATTTCTTGTCATGTCTCCCCCACTTCACTGTTCCCACCTGAGTCCCTGCCTACCCAATATCCTTCACCCATCACCATGGTTATTTGTTATGGAACACTGGATCCCCAGTGTTCCAAGTCAGTTATGAGAAGCTCCGGTGCCTAGAGGTTGCAGGGCTGTTTTGTGCCTGTAATAAAGATTACTGTGAAACATGATAGTGTCTGTGGATAATTCCTACAGTTACCCAGTAGATGACTGGGTTGTTGCAGTGTAACCACTCCATGCCGAGAATGACTGGAAACATCGGGGAATGCAGGACATTTAACTGGATATCTTTTATTGGGAGACCCGGCATCTTCCAACAGAACTTGGCAACAGTGGGTGATCGGGCTCTTTTTCAGGGTCCTCCCATCTATGGAAGTGATAGGCTGGAGTCTAGGTTTTGGGACTAGCGTCCCCAAGTGGTTAAGATGGAAGGTTCTGTCTGTATAGTTCCATGGGCCCCACAGTCAACCAGGACTCGTACCCACACCTTCCCCACCAGTCTAGAGAACTGGGAATAAACAGATAACTGGCTGGGGTCACTGAGACAAGGCCCAGGAGGAGGGAGGTCATACAATTACTACTCAGAGTAGATGGGGAGTTTCCCCAGAGGGGTCAATGGGACATTACTGAATGAAATGCCCTACATGACCGCAATAGAAACAGAGGGACTTCTGCCATCTTCTCTGTCTCTCCTGTTCAGTGAGGGGTGGTCTGGGGACTGACCTCCGGTTGCCTGAACTCAAAGCTCCCCTATTATCCTCCCTTTGAACGCTGCTTGGGTCCTTGTTGGGATTCACAGGGGCAGTCTTTCGGGGAAAATACGAGCGTTGGGACTCATGCTTGCGTTCTCTAACGCGGGCGTCTATCTGCAAGGTTAAATCGATGAGCTCTCTTAATGACCCGGGCATGGGATAGACCCCATGGAGAGCATCCCTGTATTCTTCGCGCAGACCCTGCAAGAAAATGGAATACTGTGTGGCCTCTGCCCAGTTTAACTCGGTGGACAATTGTTGGAATTTATTTAAATAGGACGTAAGGTCTCTACCCCCTTGTCTGAGGTTTAGAAACTCCACGCTGCGGGCGTGAGAAGAGAAGCACCTATCAAAAATTCGTTTGAATTCCAGGGTAAAGTTCTCAAAGTCATCTAAATTTGGGTGCATCTGTTCTACCAGTGGGGTGGCCCAATTGAGGGCGTCCCCGGTGAGGTTTGAAATAATAAAGAGTGTTTTAGCCCGAGGGGTAGTGAACTGTGACGGCTTTCCCAAAAAATGAAGGGAACATTGCATTAAGAAATGCTTACAAGATCGAGGATCCCCAGAGTACTTATCCGGTGGTGTTAACTTGGGTTCCTTGGCTGCCCCTATAGGGTTCCTAGCTTGCCCTGTGGTCCCCGTGGCTTCCTCTGGGCTCAGGGCGGGCATAGTAAGTTCTACCCTAGGGGTCTGAGACTTTGCCATTTCAGCCTCTTGGGCCACTGCATCCTCCAGGTCCCCTAGCCTGTTCTGGACCGAACGGAATGCGACCCTAGACTCCCTCAATTCTAACTCCAAGGTGTCCAACCGTTGAATAAGCTTTTCCACTAACCCTTCCATAACCAGCGGAGCCCTGGTGTGGCTTCAGCAATCTGTCACAATGAGAATCAGAACTTGTAATGCTGTATTGCTTACTTCAAGGTTTTAAAAGTAATCTACTCACGGTTAGCTGATTGGACTGGGCTGGTTTAGAGAAGAGTTGCTAGGAGCGGAGCTGGCCCCCTGGAGAGCAGGGTAGCGCTCCAGAAGGCCGGCGTCGCCAAGGAGGAATTGTGATGAGGGGCTGGAAATGTAGGCGTGAGGGCTTCTGGGGACGGCTGGCTTCAATAGGAGTGGGGTTTTCCTGCAAGACAGAGGAGACGGTTTTATTGTAGGCTCCCAGTCTCCGCCTCACTGCCTCCCCGGATAGCCCAATGCCCTGAGCAGGAACTGAGCTCACCTGGCAAGTGGCGACGCCGGGCTCGAGTTTTGGTGTTCAGTGTTCAGTGGGGAGTAGAGTTCTCGGTTGTCTGTTGCCTGAAGATCAGGAGTCTGGATGTGGCCAGCCCCGCCTGCTCCTGCAGGGGGCAGGTTAGTTCAGCGGAGAGTACGGCCTTGTGCTTTGAGGTGTCCGCTTGACGGACAGGTGGGAGGAGCTCCGGCGGGAGTGACGCGGCGCGAGCAGCCTCATACGGAGGCGGGCATGCCCAAAAAGAGAAGCGCCCCGAGACGCGCACGCGCAGCTCACCTTATGTGGAAGTGAGAGGGAGCTCGCGGCGGGTCGAGGGGGAGAGGTCAAGGCCCCAACGGGAAGTGTCAGCCCGAGTCCGTGGCGGCCTGGGCCACAGTGATCAGCTGCTGCCGAGTCTGGAGGCTCCGGGGCCCACCCAGAGGGGTTCACAGCGAAGGAGAGTCAAGCGAGGTCTCAGCGGCAGGGCAGGGTCCTGAGTCCAGGTTCTCACAGAGGTTGCCGCCGGGGGGCTCGCCGTTGGTGAAGAGCGGGTGCTGCAGGCGTCTGGTGCGGTCGGCACTCAGTTGCTGAAGCGAGGATTCAACTGCCTCGGAACCCTGAGGGCCAGTGGGTTCTGCGAGGTCTACGGTGGCCTTGCTGGGACAGCAGGAGGGTGGTAAGGCTATTTACACTATTTACCGAATCAAGCTATCTACAGTATCTACAGTAAGCTAACTAACTACGCTATGCTGCTAATGACTATTAATCTATTAATCCCTACGCTCAGTGAGTGACGTGTGTTGACGTGTGTGACACTATCCCCCCTTTTTGCTACCCTAACAACTATATACACTAGGTTTTTGGTTGGTCTTAGTTGTTTTCGACCGTGATTGGTACCCGGGGTCTTCTAGGTTCCCTTGCTGGTTTCAGGAGGGAGACATGGAATGTGGGGTGTATTCTCCAGGTGGTCGGGAGTGCTAGTTTAAAAGAGAGCGGGGAATACCGCTCCCTGATTTGAAAGGGACCGAAGTATCTAGGCTTGAATTTGGGGCACATGCCAGGGACCTTTATGTTCTTAGAGCTTAGCCAAACCCAATCGTTCACTTGTAGATCAGGGCTTGGCCGGCGAGATTTGTTAGCATAGAAACGGTGTCGTGTTTGGGCTTCTTGGAGGCTTCTTGTGGCCTCCTGGAGATTTTCTTTAATTTTTTGTGCATACTCCTGGGGAGTAGTGGCCGGCTCATCGGGTAGGAGTGGGAGACTACGGGGGTTGTACCCAAAGGTAGCTTGGAACGGGGACATTCCAATGCTCTCGTGTCGATTGTTATTATAGCAGAACTCCGCGGTGGTTAAGAGTTCGCTCCAGTTTCTTCCGGTTTCGGAAATGTAACACCTGAGATACTGCTCTAAAGTTTGATTAAGGCGTTCTGTCTGCCCGTCAGTCTGTGGATGGTAGGCTGAGGAGAGTTTGAGAGTGACTCCCCAGGCTGCTAACACCCCCACCCAGAACTTCGCTACAAACTGTGGCCCACGATCCGAGACGATCTCTGTGGGGAGCCCGTGGTACTTCACTATATGTTTCAGGAACAAGGCCACCAGGGAATTGGCCGTGGGTAATTTGCGAAGAGGTACGAAGTGGGCCAGCTTAGTGAGGTAGTCCACCACCACCCATACCACAGTATGCCCGGAACTAGCGGGGAGGTCGGAAATAAAATCCATACTTATTTTTTCCCACGGGCGTGAAGGAATTTCAATCGGATTTAACCAACCAAAGGGTTTACTGTGACTGGATTTGGACTGGGCACAGATTTCGCAGGTTTCAATGTATTCTTTAATGTCCTTCCCCAAGGTTGGCCACCAGAAACTCCTCTCCACTTTCTCCCTGGTTACCTTGTAGCCAGAATGCCCAGCCCAGATAGAGTCATGACAGTGAAGCAGTACTTCTGGGACTAGTACCGCCGGGACGTAAAGTTTAGTCTTGACCCGTATCAACCCTAGCTCATCCCTACGTGCTTCTTTTAGAGATCCCAACAGAAGTCGGGCCTCCGGGGAAGCCCCGTAAGCCACTAGCTTCCCTCTTAAAGAGCTCTCCTCCTCCACTTGGGTGAGAGTGGTGTCCGGGGAAAGGACCGGGGTTCCAGTGTAGTCGACCTTAGTTGCCGGGTAGCCCAGTCTAGAAAGCGCGTCGGCCTTCCGGTTGGTTGACCCGGGTCTGAATGAGAGCTCGAAGTTGAACCTCGAGAAGAATAGAGCCCATCTAGCATGACGTGGGCCTTGGCAACGCGCACGTCTGAGGTATATTAGGTTTTTGTGGTCGGTCCAAACCTCCACTTTTTCACGGGCGCCCTCTAAATAATGCCTCCACTTTGAGAATGCCTCTCTAATGGCCAACAACTCCTTCTCCAGTACAGTGTAATTCCTTTCCGCTGGGGATAACTTTCTGGAATGATAGGCTACCGGGCGTAGCACCCCCTGATTGTCTCTTTGGGATAAAACACAGCCCAAGGCTTCATCCGAAGCATCAGCCTCGACTATGAACTTTAGGAACTGATTTGGTTGGGCTAAAACCGGGGCTGCACAAAAACGAGCCTTTAAGGCCTCAAAGGCGGCTTGCCTCTCCGGGGTCCAGGCAAACTTTTCCCCCTTCCGCGTTAATTTGGATATTGGGGCGACCAACCTAGAAAAGTCCGGAATAAAACGTCTGTAAAAATTGGCAAACCCTAGAAACTGTTGTACGGCCTTCACTGAATCCGGGGCTTTCCATTTCAGGACCGCTGAAATTTTCTCCGGATCCATTTCCACTTTATGGGGGCGAAGGACGTATCCCAGATAGGAGACCTTTTGAGTGTGAAACTCACACTTCTCCAACTTGGCATACAGAGAATTCTGTCTTAACCTAAGAAGGACTTCCTTCACCGCAGCTATGTGTTGCTGCAGATCCGGGGAGAAGATTAGGATATCATCTAGGTAGATTGCCAGTGTCCTTCCGATAAGATCTTTAAAAATGTCAGTAATAAAATATTGGAAGGCTGCCGGGGCGTTTGTTAGGCCGAATGGCATTACCAAATACTCGAAATGGCCAAATCTACACTTAAACGCCGTCTTCCACTCGTCACCTTCCCGAATCCTAATCAAGTTGTAGGCTCCCCTTAGGTCCAATTTGGTAAACCATTTTGCGTCTTTGACAAAATCAAGGAGGTCGGGAATGAGAGGCAGTGGGTAACGATTTTTAATAGTGACATCATTAAGGTCACTGTAGTCTATGCAAGGTCTTAGCTCCCCCGACTTCTTGGGAACAAAGAATATTGGGGCACCCGCCGGAGACTTGGACGGCCGGATGAAACCCCTTTTTAGGTTCTCAGAGACATACTTTTCTAATTCTTCGGCTTCACTCACCGAGAGAGAATAAATCTTCCCATGTGGAATGGGTGAACCCGGAATGAGGTCGATGGGACAGTCGTACGGTCGATGGGGGGGAAGGCGTTCCGCCTCCTTGGGGGAGAAAACGTCTTTGAACTCTTCATAAGGTTCCGGGAGCACACCTGTCGAATCTATAGCATGAAGAGAGGGAGTGACGGAACTGAGGCAGACTGAGCAGTCACAAGAAGTGAACGTCACAATCCTCTTCTTCCAGTCTATCTGGGGGTTGTGACGTTCCAACCAGCTCATACCCACTATAAGAGGGTGGTGAGGAGACGCGATCAAGTCGAACTCGATCTCCTCCCGATGGCCTTGAATTTTTAGAGTTAACTTAGCCGACTTTCGTGTCACGGGTCCACAAGTCAAAGGAGACCCATCAATGGAACGAAGATTTTCAGGCGTTGCTTTAGTCTCCGTAGGGAGTCCCAACTGGTTTGCAAAATTTATGTCCATGTACACTCCCGGAGCCCCACAGTCCACCAGCAACGGATAGACTTGTTCCCCGAGCAAGTTTGGAAATTGTGCAGGGAGTATAATAAACTTTGGCGCTAAGCCATCTGGGGAAATAGTATCATAAGAGTGATGTGCCAGGATTTCAGGGGACAAAAGAAAAGGGCCCAAGTCAGTTTCCCCTGGAACTGAGGGGCCTTCTAGTTTTCCGAAACCACAGATAGAGGGGTAACGTGGTCTGACTCGATTTCTTCGGAAAGACGTTCAGTCAGAGCCACTGGAGAGGCAGTAGTTCTAGACAATTTGATCAATTTACATTCTCTTAACAGATGGCCCGCCTGGCCACAGTATAGGCACAATCCCTCCTTGCGCCGTCTTTCCCTTTCCTGTTCCGTGAGTGGGGCCCTGGGAACAGACTTCCTAGCCCCCGGTGTGGCCCTCAATTCTTCCTTGCGAGGGTTAATGGGCGGCACCGAAGTTAACATGGGTGGGGAAGTCCTGCGAGGACCAGTGCGGAAGGCCTCTTGTTTTCTTTCTCGAATTCTTGAGTCAATTTGCAAAGTCATATCTATCAAATCTTTCAGAGTTTTGGGCATGGGATATACCCCGTGAAGGGCATCTTTGTACTCCTCTCGCAGACCCTGTAGGAATATCGAGTACTGTGTGGTCTCCGCCCAGTTTAACTCGGCGGCAAGTTGTTGAAATCGATTTAAATAAGATGCAATGTCTCTAGTTCCCTGTCTGAGGTTCAAAAATTCAACACTTCTTGCGTGTGGTGAGAACCGTCTATCAAAGATTCGTTTAAATTCCTGTACAAAGTTTTCGTAATGATCTAGACTAACATGCTGCTGTTCTACTAATGGCATTGCCCAGTTGAGGGCATCCCCGGTGAGATTAGAAATTAAAAATAGTGTCTTAGCTCGAGATGTGGTAAACTGTAATGGCTTTCCTAAGAAATGCAGCGAACACTGCATTAGAAACTGTTTACACTGTCTAGGTTCCCCTGAATACTTATCCGGTGGAGCTAATTTCAGGTCCTTAATCTCAGAGCTTCTAAAGTCCCCTGTGGCCCCTGCCGCTGTGTTCTCCGGGGCCAGAGCAGGCATGGTGGGGTCCTCCCCAGGAGCTATCCGAGGTACCAACTCAGCCTCCTGAGCGAGGGCATCCTCCACGTCACCTAATCTAGTTTGAACCGACCGGAACGCGGTCCGTGACTCTCTCAATTCTAATTCCATGCTATCCAATCGCTGAAGTACCTTCTCAAGCAACCCTTCCATAGCCAGCGGAGCTCTTTAATTGGGCTTCAGCAATCTGTCACAGAGATGATTTTAATTAACTACTGTATTAAGCTACTCACGGGTTGGTGGGGTGAGCTAGGCTGGCTGATCTGGATACAAGAAGCTGTAAGCGGAGCTAGCCCCTGGAAGGCCGGAGTGGCGTTCCAGGCGGCCGGCGCCGCCAGGAGTGTGGTAGGGGTGGCTGAAGTGCAGGGCCTCGCAGCTGGGCTGGGAAGTGGGTCCAGGTCCGGAAGTGAGGCAGTGTGGGTCCAGGTCCGGTTCCCCTGTAAGACAGAGGGGGCCTGGTTACTGGGACAGAAGTGGGTAGACTGTGCTGACTAAGGTGTATGCCTTATGAAGGAGCTGGACTGGCTCACCTGGTAGTTGGCGGCGCCGGGTATTCATGTGGGTGAGCCTTAGAAGGCTGGAGAGTTCAAGTTCAGTTCGCCCCGCCTGCTCCTGCAGGGACGGGGCCCAAAGGTCTATTGAGGAGGCGCTGCGAGAGCGGTCCCTCCTTCCGGGGTTGACGGACAGGTGGGCGGAGCCACCTGAGCGACGGATCGCGGGAGGCCTCAATCAGAGGCGGGCATGCCCAAAAGAAAACAGCGCTCGCATGAGGAGTCAAGCAGGCGGCCCCACTTACTTGAGTTCGTGGGACCGGGGCTGTGAAAAGCGTGCCGCGGGAAGGCCCGAGTCCGAGGCGGCCACGGTTGAAATGTCCCGAGGCTGAAAGTTCCCTGATGACTCGGCGGGGTCCCTGATGGCGATGCAGTCCTTGGCCGTGGAGCGAAAGTGAAGGTCCGGGGCTTCCTGGGCGCCTGGCGTGGATGTGCTGAAGAGGGCTCTGTAATTGCGTCCTGTCGGGCTGACAGGCAGTTGCTGAAGCAGCGGTCAACTGTCGGGGTTCAGAACTTCAAGGGCTGCGGGTTCTGAGCCCTACGGTGGCCTCACAGGGTCAACGGCGTGGGGCTGTGGGGCTGTGGCCGGACAGGTATGTACAGGTGAATGTGCAGTTAACTACTAACCACTATCTACTAGTCTACCTACTCTACCTACAACTTAACTCTAACCTACAACTAAGACTACCGCTAGGTGTGTGTGTGTGTGTGTCTCTAACCTACAACTAAGACTACCGCTAGGTGTGTGTGTGTGTGTGTGTCACTATCCCCCCTTTTAGGTACCCCTATGAACATATGTACAATAGTCAATCTGTTATCTTGTTTCTCTACCTGTTTTCTACCCTAGTGGGTATCCGAGGCCCCCGAGGCAATCTAGGTTCCCTTGCGGGCTTCAGGAGGGACACGTGGAACGTGGGGTGAATTCTCCAGGTGGCCGGGAGTGCCAGCTTGAAAGAAAGGGGGGAGAACCTCTCCTTGATCCGAAAAGGGCCGAAGAACCTAGGTTTAAATTTGGGACACGTTCCCGGTACTTTTATGTTCCTAGAGCTCAGCCAAACCCAGTCACCCTCCTGGAGCTCAGGGGCCTGCCTACGGGCTCGGTTTGCATAGTAACTGTTCTTTTTTTGGGCTTCTTGGAGGTGTTTAGTAGCCTGCTGAAGATTTTCCTTTATCTTTGCCGCGTAGGCCTGGGGGGAAGATGGAGTGGTGGTGGCATCGCTTGGTAGGAGTGGGAGGCTTCGAGGGTTGAACCCAAAGGTGGCCTGGAATGGTGACATGCCGATGCTTTCGTGATAATGGTCATTATAACTAAACTCGGCGGTAGACAGCAGTTCGCTCCAGTTCTTCCCTGTTTCCGACACGTAGCACCGAAGGTACTGCTCCAAAGTCTGATTGAGGCGCTCCGTTTGGCCGTCAGTCTGCGGGTGGTACGCTGAGGAAAGCTTGAGAGCGACACCCCAGGCTGCCAGTACCCCCCTCCAGAACTTGGCTACGAACTGCGGTCCACGGTCCGAGATAATTTCAGTGGGGAGACCGTGATACTTCACCACATGTTTTAGGAACAGGGCTACCAGAGAGTTGGCCGTGGGCACCTTTCGGAGGGGAACGAAGTGGGCCAGTTTCGTGAGATAATCGACCACCACCCAAACCGTCGTGTGCCCGAAACTAGAGGGAAGATCTGTAATGAAATCCATGCTTATCTTTTCCCATGGACGCGAAGGGGTTGCAATTGGACTTAACCACCCGAAGGGTTTACAGTGACTTGGTTTGGCCTGGGCGCAGGTTTCGCAAGCCTCGATGTATTCCCTCACATCTTTTCCCAAAGAAGGCCACCAGAAATCCCTTTCAACCTTTTCCTTGGTGACTTTACCTCCAGAATGCCCTGACCAGACAGAGTCATGACAGTGCATAAGCACTTCCGGGACGAGTGCCGGTGGCACATATAACTTGTTCTTGACCCAGATCAAACCCTGTACGTCCCTACGAGCTTCCATCAGGGAGTTTACCAAAACCTCGCCCTCAGGTGAAGCTCCGAATGCGATTAATTTTCTCCTTATTGACCCATCCTCATCAACGTGAAACAGTATTGAGTTCGGGGGCAGCATTGGTGTTTCGGCGTAATCTACCTTAGTTCCGGGGTAACCCAGTCTGGAAAGCGCATCTGCTTTTCTATTAGTCGACCCAGGACGAAAGGAAATCTCGAAGTTGAACCTCGAGAAGAACAGGGCCCATCTTGCATGTCTCGGGCCCTGACATCGTGCTTGTTTTAGATAGACTAAGTTCTTATGGTCAGTCCACACCTCTATTTTTTCTTTTGCCCCTTCCAGATAATGTCTCCACTTGGAGAACGCTTCTCTAATGGCCAGCAGTTCCTTTTCCAGCACGGTATAATTTTTCTCTGCTGAGGACAGCTTCCTCGAGTGGTAGGCTACCGGCCGTAGTTTACCCTGCTCATCTCGCTGGGACAACACGCAGCCAAGGGCCTCATCCGAGGCGTCAGCCTCCACTATGAATTTCAGAGACTGATTGGGTTGCGTCAGAACAGGGGCGGAGCAAAATCTAGACTTTAAAGTTTCGAAGGCGCTCTGTCGCTCCGGGGTCCAAGAGAACCTTTCCCCTTTTCGAGTTAACCTAGAGATGGGGGAAACTAACCTAGAGAAATCGGGAATAAAGCGACGGTAAAAATTAGCGAAACCTAGAAATTGCTGAACAGCCTTCACGGAATCCGGAGCTGTCCATTTCAAAATAGCAGAAATCTTTTCCGGATCCATTTCCACTTTCTGTGGACGAAGAACATACCCCAAGTAGGAGACTTTTTGAGTGTGAAACTCGCATTTCTCCAACTTGGCATAAAGCGAATTCATTCGCAATCTAAGGAGGACTTCCTTCACAGCTCTTACATGTTGCTCCAGGTCAGGGGAGAATATTAGAATGTCATCCAAATAGATAGCTAGCGTCCTGCCTATGAGATCTTTAAAAATGTTGGTAATGAAAAATTGGAAGGCGGCGGGAGCATTGGTTAGGCTGAACGGCATTACTAAGTATTCAAAATGGCCGTACCTACATTTGAAAGCCGTTTTCCACTCGTCGCCTTCTCGTATCCTAATCAAGTTGTAAGCCCCCCTTAAATCCATCTTTGTAAACCATCTGGCGTCCTTTACAAAATCAAGGAGGTCGGGATGAGAGGTAAGGGGTATCAATTTTTTACGGTGACTTCATTGAGGTTGTTGTAGTCTATGCAAGGTCTTAACTCCCCTGACTTTTTGGGGACAAAGAATATTGGGGCCCCCGCCGGGGACTTCGACGGTCGAATGAAACCTCTTTTGAGATTCTCAGAGATATACCTCTCTAATTCTTCAGCTTCGCTCACCGAGAGCGAATAAATCTTCCCATGCGGGACGGGTGAACCAGGAATGAGATCGATAGGACAATCGTAAGGCCGGTGAGGGGGAAGGCGCTCTGCCTCCTTCGGGGAAAATACATCTTTGAACTCTTCATACGATTCTGGGAGCGTGCCTGCTGGCACGATAGCCTGAAGAGAAGACGGGACGGAATTGAGGCAGATAGAGCAATCCTGAGAGGTAAATGTCACAATCCTCTTCTTCCAGTCTATTCGGGGATTGTGTCGTTCTAACCAGCTCATTCCCACTATAAGAGGATGGTGAGGGGAGGCGATCAAGTCAAACTCGACCTCTTCCCGATGACCCTGAATTCTTAGAGTTAATTTAGCCGATTTCCGGGTCACGGGCCCACAGGTCAATGGAGACCCATCGATGGAACGAAGATTTTCGGGCACAGTTTTAGCCTCCGTGGGAAGTCCCAGCTGATTGGCAAAGGTTATGTCCATGTACGTTCCTGGCGCTCCACAGTCCACCAGCAACGGATAGACCTGGTCTCCCAGCAGATCCGGGAATTGTGCGGGGAGGATAATAAACTTTGGCGCTATAGCTTCCGGGGCACCGTTAGCAAGTGATCGACACAATAAGGTTTC
>JASBQH010508007.1:0-12313 GCA_030264935.1 Desmognathus ochrophaeus | reverse complement strand
ACTGAAACTGCAACACTCGGCTGCACAAACCCCGGCGCTTGCAACTACGACAGCGCGGCTGGCGTAGATGACGGTAGCTGTGACTACGATTGCTACGGATGTGAAGACACCGACCCATCTGCTACCATCGATGACGGTTCTTGCGACCTCTGCGAAGAAGTCGAAGACTTTAGCGGTAGCATCACCCTCGGCGCTACTCAAGCACCTGACACTTGGTATGTCGATCGCTACGCGCCTGCTGGCTTTGTTTCCAATGCTAACTTTGACGGTGGACCGCGTCTGCGCCACATCATCTCAGAGTTTGACGGAGCGATTTACCGTGGTTCGCAAAGCAGTGCGTTCTACAATACGCAAGGCCGTAAGTTCGATCTGGAAGACCTTACCACAGGTATCTCAATCGACCTCTATGTGCCTGCTGCTTGGGAAACCACAGATCGCCGCATGGCCGGTCTCTGGGGTACAGCAGTCGATGCCGGAGATGCGATTTCAGCATACCCCATCATCGAATTTGCTAGCGATGGCAACAATCCACGTTTCCAGGGGTGGACCAGCGCAGGCTGGGTAGAACTCGGTCTGCCGACCGGATTCACCTACAACAGCTGGTACAACCTTTCAATCCAGTTGGCACCCAATGGTGAATTCGTCTACCGCGTAGGTGACATCACCTACGTAACTCCAGACTACGCTGCCAATGCCTCTGTGAGAATCGATAATGTAATCCTCCAAGGACACAACACCGAACTTGGTGTAAACTACACCATCCACTGGGATGATTTCACAGCTTCCACCGTGTGCGCAGGCTGCCTTGACCCAAATGCCTTGAACTACGACCCGAGCTGGACGGTTAGTGATCCGGATGCTTGTACTTACCCTGCTCCTTCATTCACTGAACTGACTGTTGAAACCTATGCAGTTGACGGGGTTCCAGGTTACACCACCTACCGCGTTTTCGCCAACTTTAGCAATCCCTTCGATGAGCTGACGGCTGTATACGGTGTTGTCGACGGTAACGAAACGTCTCCATTGAGCATCGCAACTACGGGTGAGTTCTACCAAAATGCTGCGGGCGGACTGACAGCGGGTGATATCAACCCGGCTGCGTTTGCACTCGATGCGAACATTGAATTCGATTCGTACCTCGCGCTCGGGGCGGAACCCCAAGCGAACACCATTCTCGTCACCGGTATTCAAGGCAGTGACTTTGATGAGAATGGCCTCGTGGTGAATAGCACTGCTGGCGGACTGTGGTTTGTGACTCCAGGCTCTGAGCCGGAAGCAAGCGCAGGTGCCAACGGCAAGGTATTTATCGGTCAATTCACTACGAACGGTATCGTAGACATGACGGTGAACCTTCAATACCTCGCACAAAACGGTAACCCCGTTCAAGTGCAGCAAGAAAGCATCAGCTTCCCCGCTGCAATCGACGGTTGTACCGATATCAACGCTTGTAACTACAACCCGCTTGCAACCAATGATGATGGCAGCTGTCTGGCGACAGGATGCGCCTACTACGTGAACGATGACGATACCGCTGGTGATATCTACACCAACGGAATTGGTGACGATAGCTACCCCGGTACGCAAGACTTCCCATTTGCAACCATTGAGAAAGCAATCGAGGCTGCAAGCGATGGTGACATCATCTATGTCGATGCAGGAACCTACGCTCAAAACGAAGTGGAGGTGAACAAGTCTGTATCGCTCATCGGTGCCAACGTAGGTGTATCTCCAAATGGAGGAACCCGTGGCGCTGAATCGGTGATCATTCCGGCTTCCGTTGAAGCTTTCAGTGGCCTCTTCTATGTAACCGCGTCTGACGTGAGCTTCGATGGGTTTACCATGGATGCAGACAACCCTGATCTCACAAGTGGAATTGTGGCCTTCGGCGCTGACTCAGACTTCTCTGACGCGATCTACGCATACGATGGCGGAATCGACAACCTTGTGATCGAGAACAACATCCTCCGGAACTTCCTCTACTTCGGTGTGACGATTTATCCTTTCTATAACGGACAAGGAACACCGTCGAGCGGACACATCATTGCCGACAACCTCTTTGAAGATTTCGGTACCTACGATGCCAACTACGATTACCCATTCTGGGGCGGTGCGGTATTGCTCTATAACAATGCCTACGCCAAGGTGGAAAACAACGTGATGAACAATGTCCGTGTCGGTGTACAGACTGGTAACTTCTACCAGCCAACTCCTGATGCTGGCTTTGACCACGGTATCCGTAACAACGAAATCAACTCCCGTCGTCGCGGTATCTTCCACAACCTGGCCTACAGCAATGCAAGCCTGTACCCGGTAGACAACAACACCATCGTCGCTATGGACGATGTGAATGAAACCATTTGGGACGGAATCCTCTTCTCAAGCCTTTCAGTAACCGCATCTGGCGCAGGCAACAGCATCGATGGTGATGCAACCCTCGCCGATAGCTACGGGATCCAGGTTTGGAATGTGGATGCATCTGCAAACCTGCTGATTTCAGGTGGCGACATTCAGAATGTGGACGGAGGTGTTTACCTCAACAACTACGAAGGTTACAACTCCAACGCGGGTGACGGTGCACATGCCACCGTTGAAAATGTGAGCATCAGCAACGCTGAAACCGGTATGATCGTCCGCGATAGCGACCTCAGCACCGGTACCGACGTAGTGCTTGTGGCCAACAACAACTTCATCCTTGCTGACGTCACAGGCGTACGCGTTGAAGGTGGAGCCTCAGCGGCTACGCTTGAAAACAACGATATCACCAGTCAGTCAGGATTGGCCATTGACGCTGGTGATTACACCGGAATGGATGCGATTGAAAGCATTTGCAACTGGCTGGGAAGCACGGATTACGGTGCATTGCTGGCCTTGATTGATGGCAACGTGAACCTTCAATCGGTACTGACCGACGGTACAGATACCGATGTTGCAGAAGGTTTCCAACCTGACGGTGCTTCGTGCATCACCTTCGCAGGTGGTTGTACAAATGCCAGCGCTTGCAACTACGACGTAGCAGCAACATTGGATGACGGAACCTGCGACTACACCTGCATCGAATGCGACAATGGGGTAGAGGCAGGTACCAATGCTACCTTTGCTCCTGGAAGCTGCATCGATTGCGAGGAGTTGGAAGACTTCAACGGTCCGATTACCCTTGGGGCGACTCAAACTCCCGAGCCGGATGCTTGGTACGTGGATCGCTACGCACCTTCTGTGTTTGCTTCAAACGTGTCTTTCTCAGGCGGTCAGCGCTTGCGTCAGATCATTTCTGAGTTTGACGGTGGTCAATACCGCGGCGCTCAGAGCGGTGGTTTCTACGATACCCAAGGTCGCAAGTACGACCTTCCTGAGAACACCCGCTCAATGAGCATCGATCTGTACATCCCATCTTCATGGGAAACTGCAGGTCGCCGCATGGCAGGCTTCTGGGGTACAGCAGTGGACGCCGCTGATGGTATCTCTGCCTTCCCAATCATCGAGTTCGCTAGCCTTGACGGCAACCCGCGTTTCCGTGGCTGGGAAAGCAACGGTACCTGGGTTGACCTCGGTCTGCCGACCGGATTCGTATACGACTCCTGGTACACGCTCGAGATCAACCTCCTCGATAACGGAGAATTCCTCTACCGTGTGGGTGACCTCGCTTATGCAACAACCACCATGGGTGGTGATGCTTCTGTAGCCATTGACAATGTGATCCTTCAAGGACACAACACTTTTGACGGTGTGACCTACGCCATCCACTGGGATGACTTCGGCTACGATCACGGACTCCAAGGCTGTACCGACATCACCGCTTGCAATTACGACCCGAACGCAACTTGCGACAACGGTTCTTGCGTACCTGCTGTGGTGACCACTACCTACAACACAACTGGCCCTGACCCAATTGCCATTGGTTCCGGCATCTCGAACAACCACATGGCAGTGAGTGAAGACTGCAACGTGAGTGCATCCATCAAGGCATTCAACCGCTTCATGGGCGATATCGTGCCAACGGTTGAGCGCTACCGTGCTGAAAGTGGAAACTCACCGACCAGCTCAGGCGACCCAACCCCGGTTCCAGGATTGGCACGTTGGAATTACCTGATCAGCGTGAACCTCGGTGACTACACCTTTGAAGACCTCAATGTGCTCTATGAGATTGACTTCAACCCGGCTGTTGGTCCTGCCGCTGTTTACGTTGCAGACCTCTCCGATTTCATGATTCAGAATGGTCTCGGAGCAACAAGCATCCTCCAGGATTCACAGAACCTCGGCTTTGGCTTCTGGCAAACCATTGGTGACCCGGCAATTACACCATTTGACCCATTCGCAAACGGTGAGTACGACCTCAACCTGCGCATCGAAACCCTCGATGGAACACCCATCATGAACACCGCCATTGTTGTGGAAGTGTTCACAGAAGGCTGTACTGACGCCGGTGCATGCAACTACGACGCAAATGCAACAGACGATGACGGTTCTTGTGAGTTCACTTCGTGCGCAGGATGTACCGATGCAGGTGCATGCAACTACGACGATACAGCAACCATCGATGATGGATCGTGTGAGTTCACTTCGTGCGCTGGCTGTACAGATAGCACAGCTTGCAACTACGATGACACCGCGACCATCGATGATGGCTCATGTGTCTTCGCTAGCACCTGGTACGAAGATGTCGACGGTGATGGCTTCGGTAACCCGGCTTCATCTGTGGCTGACTGCAACCAACCATCAGGCTACGTTGCTGACAACACCGATTGCGACGATACCCGTGACGATGTGTACCCAGGAGCTCCTGGTACCGCCGAAGGTGTGGATAACAACTGTGACGGTAACATTGATGCCACAGAATGCTTGCCATTGACCTGGTACCTCGATAGCGACGGTGATGGATTCGGTGACGCTACCCAAAGCCTGGTTGACTGCAACCAGCCAATGGGCTACGTAGCAGATAACACCGATTGTGATGACAGCAATGCCGACGTGTACCCTGGTGCACCCGGTACTGAAGAAGGCATCGACAACAACTGTGACGGTGTCGTGGATGGAGATGAACTCATCCCTTGTCCGTACGACTTCAACAACGACGGAATCATCAACGCAAGTGACCTCCTCATCCTGCTCGGAAACTGGGGCTGCAACGGTGCCTGCCTTGGTGACCTCGACGGAAACAATACGGTTGGCACGAGTGACCTCCTGATCTTCCTCGGAGTATTCGCTCAGGCTTGTCCGTCTTAGTGACTCTCTTTATTCACCGATAATACAACCCGGCCTGCAATCGCAGGCCGGGTTCCTTATCGGAAACTGAAAAACTCCGAAGTATGAATTACATCCGATTATTTTTCCAACCATCTGGAATGGTAGAAATGCGAGCGCCTGCCTGGGTTTTCAACTTTCTCGCCATTCTTGCTGCCTTCGCTTTTTCGACGGCTGCGATGGCTCAAACCTGCGACACAACGATTGACTTTGACAGTTCGATCCTCACCGCAGATGATCCGGCCGCAGACACCTGGTACATTGACCGATATGCTCCAGGAGATTTCACGGCCGCGAATCCCTTCGATGGGGGAGACCGCCTTGGTCTCCTGATCGTTGACGGCGACGGCTATAGCAACCGACCCCAAGAATTTTGCACCTCGTTCTACGATGTTCAAGGGCGCAGACTTGATTTGCCTGTGAATACCCAATTGGTCGAAATTGACCTCTACACCGCATCCGCCTGGCAAGGCGAAAACCGCGACCTCGCCAGCTTTGGCATAACCTGGTCTGACGGTTTGGGACTGAGCCATGAGGTGATGCTCACCTTTACAACCGCTTCCGGAAATGCAGGCCTCTTGATCTCGGTCGATGGGGTTCAAACCGCTGCCGCGGTGGATGCAGGATTCGCCTATGACCAATGGCAGCGCCTCGGTTTTGAAGTGGACGCCAGCGGAAACCTGAATTACTTTTTTGGCGCGGCCTCAGGTACGGTCGCCGGTGTGCCTGTGAATGAGGATGCGTCTTTCGAGTCGCTTGCTCTGAACGGACACAATACAACGGCTGGAACAACCTACTACGTGTTTTGGGACGATCTATTGATCGCTCAATCACCCGATGGCTGCAATGATCCAACGGCATGCAACTACAGTCCTGCCGCTACTTGCAGCGGAGATTGTGATTACGATAGCTGCGTAGGTTGTACCGACCCCAGTGCATCCAACTACAATCCGCTCGCCGTGACTGACGACGGATCATGTGTTCCTTTCCCGGCAGAGTATGCTGGCATGAGCTTCGAACTGGTCGGACTGAATACGGTTCCAGGGTACAACACCTACCGTGTTTTTTTAGACCTCAACGATCCTCTTGCTGAAGTAGTGGCCATTTACGGCGTGGTGGATGCCAATGCCAATGCCCCCCTAGAGGTCAGCACCAGCGGTTCCTTTTACCAAAACAGCACAGGTGGCATCATCAGCTCTGAAATTTCTCCATCATTCTTCGCTCTTGATCCCTTGCTCGAATTCGATTCCTATTTGACCATTGGCGCCGAGCCGGGCAACTCAACGGTGTCGGTTGTCGGGATGGAAGATGCCGATTTTGACGCGAGTGGATTGCTCATCGACAATGTGGTTGGTGCCGTGGTCTTCGTGGTGCCAGGAACGGAACCGGAAGCCATTGCCGGACTGGATCAGCGCGTTCTCGTGGGTCAATTCACGGTAGACAACAGTGCGTCATTGCTCATGAACTTTCAATTGAACAATGGGGCAGGAGATGTGGTGCAAATTGAAGGGGCTCGACTCGACTTCCCCGCTGACTTGCTCGGGTGCACCGACCCTGCCGCGTGTAACTACGATCCTGTAGCGCAGACCGATGATGGAACTTGTGATTTTGCAAGCTGCGTCGGTTGTACCTATGCGAATGCCGCAAATTTCAATCCTGATGCCCTGACCGATGACGGCTCGTGCGAATTCGAAGGGTGCACCGATGATCAGGCGCTCAACTACAGCGCGCTCGCTACGGTCGATGATGGAAGCTGCATTGCAGCTGTTCCGGGCTGTATGACCCCGGGCGCAGACAACTACAACCCAAATGCCAATGTGGAAGATGGTTCTTGCGCCTTCGGCGGATGCACCGACCCGCAGGCCTTGAACTACAATGCCTTGGCGAACACCGATGACGGAAGCTGCATCGCGGTGGTTAGCGGATGCATGACGCCCATCGCAGACAACTACAACCCGAATGCAAATGTGGAAGATGGTTCATGCACCTTCGATTGCGGCCCAGGTGGAAACGACACCTGTCCGGCTGATATCAACAACGACGGAACCGTCAATGTCTCGGATCTTCTGGCATTCCTCTCAGCATTTGGGAACGAGTGTCCGTAACAACATGCATGTCGCCTTAGACTGTAACGAAAATGCCGGCCTTGCCGGCATTTTTTCGTTACGGTTTAATGGCTTACTTCGCAATGCCCCGGCCTTAGGTCTGTGTATGTTCGGCTTGTCATAGTCGCAGCGCGACATAGCCTTTGCAGGGCCGGGTGCAACCTCCCTGTCGCGATGCGGGACGTCACGCCAGCCCCAGCGGGGCATAGCCTGTGTAGGGCCGGATTTCAATCCGGTTGATGCGAGGGGCGTGTATGGTTGTAAGTCCCGTAGGGACGTAGCCTGAATCACAAGTGCCTGAGTGAATCAACACAGGTCAATAAACCTCTGAGCGAACAAAGCCGTTAATCCGCACCTTTTTTTATAAGCTAGATTGAGTTGGTTAGATCTTCAGGCTACGCCCCGATGGGGGACGTCACGCCAGCCCCAGCGGGGCATAGCCTATGTAGGGCCGGATTTCAATCCGGTTGATGCGAGGGGGCGTGTATGGTTGTAAGTCCCGTAGGGACGTAGCCTGAAACTATACACCTACAAAGGCTTCGTCGCGCTGCGACTATCAAACCACGAAAAAACCACTGACACAAGTCGTTTTCTCGGTTAATTCTGTTAAATGAAACGCGAAGAAATCTAACTAGGACAGGCATCAATTGACACTTGCGAACTAAACCGTTAATCTGTTTTTCGTTTACCCCCATGCATCCAGCCGCTCATTTGTCCACCCGCAACAACCTAAAGCAGCAATCTGGGAATGCGAACGGCGTGGCGGGCTTGAGCCGCTCCGGAAGGTATTTCCCTCTAAGGAGTGCCCTTGCCTTTCTTTTTCCTTGCACCAAGCGAGCATGGTCTATGTGAATAGGGCATAATTATGGACACAGTCCATCGATATTTTCGAAATCGATCAAGTTTCCGCCATCATACGGTAGGCTTAAACAAGTCTATATCGGACGTCTGCTCTGATAAACAAGTCCTTGTGGATGGCGCACCGAATGCGCTTTTCATTCATGTCAATGTGCCATAAATAGAAATTTTGCATTACAAGTCATTGAACGAATTTAAGTGTTAACAAATGTTAAAAACACACCATTCGTCGACTGATGCGAAAAGATTCAAATGCGGCATGAAAAATATCATTTGAGCGCTCAAATAAGATAAAGGTGAGACGAGGGTTTTTCTTTCGAGGCGAATGAGTGTCGACGAATGGGGATTTATCTGTCAACGCTTTCATAACTTCGACGAACATTAAAAAAACCTCGGTGAATGATTTGCTTCATGTTGCTAGAGTCGTTTTCAAATCGCTTCATCCTCCTGTGAAACATTTGAAACTGAATTAACCAAAGCTCAACTAAATAAATTCAAAATGAGTGTTTTTTTACAAGTAAAGAGTTGTTTTTCAACGACTCGAACGCAAAATGGGAGGGGAGGCTTCCATTGGTTCAATTGGTGCCGCGGCATGGCTGTGGTATTATTTTCGGTGTTCGCGTTTGGCGCGAATGCGCAGTCAAACTCCCATGACCAAGGTTTTGAAGACCCAGCATGGGTATCAGGTGCTGATCCAGGTGACTGGCAGCCCTATTCGGGAATGGACGTTATCAGAGTTAATTCGGGAACGAATGGTATCAATTCTGCTTCTGGAAGCGGACACGGTACTATTACCGGAGTGACTGGTTCAGGCGCTTATTCGGTTTATACCCGTTTTGGCGGGTACCGAACAGAATTTAACAATGGATTCCGGACCTCGATCAGCGTCTACCTTGACACCGAATGGGCTGATGGCACAGGTTTTGACTTCAGTTCAGGAGCAAGCAGGCAGAATGACACCCACTTGCGTGACTTCATCGCTCACATTGGAGTGGTTGACGGTGACTTGCTTTTCAATGCCTCCAATAATTCTGATTGGCAGTTCAATGCCTCCAAATTGCTCAATGAGAACGGAGGAGACAACTACACTGTTACATCCTCTGGCTGGTACACCATTGAACACGAGTTTGTCAATGATGCTGGAGCTCTTCGTGTCAACATCGCTCTGAAAAATGCAAACGGCACGACGCTTCACACCATTTCACGTTACAACGAAAACGATTTGATCGACTCTGTTGTGGGTGGCAACCGCTATGGCTGGTTTGTTTATTGCAATCAAAACGAGCTTGCGATTGATGACATCAGCTTCGAATACTTGAATGTGCCGGTGACAAACAGTACTCAGGGAACTTCTTTCTTCACCATCCAATCCGCCATCGATGCGGCCAACGCCGGTGATGTGATTGAAGTGGCTGCGGGGGTCTACAATGAAGGGATTATCAATATTCCTTTCGGTCTCACCCTCAATGGCCCAAACAGTGGAGTCGCTTACGATGGTGTGAGACTCGATGAAGCAGTCATCCAAGGTACACGCTTTACCTTTACCAATGGAGTCGAGGACATCAGCTTTGACGGTCTAAAGTTTCTGGATGGAAATGGTGGCACTGCTCTAATCGATCTCAGCAGCCGCACCGTTACTAATCTTACGGTTGCAAACTGCATTTTCGAGGACATTGCTTCGAACGTTTTGTTTGGTCAAGGTTCAGGTGTTCGTGATGGCATCACTTTCAGCAATACCCGAATCTCAGGCGTTGGCAATGGTACAGGTACTTCACCATACAGCGCACTAAACCCTTGGCAGTGTAACAACGTTTCAGTTTTGAACTGCTTGATTGAAGATATTGATTACAACGGATTGAACTTAGAAACAGTTCAAGGGGCTACTATCACTGGCTCAACCTTCCGTCGAATTGGTAAATCCGGTATTCAAATTGCCAATGCTTCCGTAGGAGATGGGGTGATTTCGGGAAATACCTTTGAGCGCTGCAACCGCAGATACAATGGTTGGGGACATAACAACGAAGATTATGCTCCTTTGACTGAGAACGTAACTTCCGTGGCGGATTCGAATTTTTGGTATTCAGGAGTAAAGTGGTACAGCAACACCAACCCACTTACTGCTACAGGTGATTGGACGATTACAGGGAATATCTTTGACAACAATGTCGTTGGATACCTCTATGCGCGTACGACCCCTGAAACCGGATTGAATGTAACCTTCTCCGAAAACGTCGTGAAAAACAATGAGCTGGCTGGCTTCTTACACTACCAGGAAGGTGGTGCTGGAATTGACCTCTCTTTGAACTACTGGGGAGCAAGCTCAGGTCCTTCTTTAGGTTCCTTCGCGTTTGCTTCAAACGGCAATGGTGGTTATGATGTTACCGTTGAAGTTACTAGTGACACTGGCGGTGATTTGGTTCTCGCTACTCCATCAAATCCCGTTTCGCTTACTTTCCAGCCCTTTTACATCGATGAGGCTTTGACTGAAACTGCAACACTCGGCTGCACAAACCCCGGCGCTTGCAACTACGACAGCGAGGCTGGTGTAGATGACGGAAGCTGTGAGTTCGACTGCTACGGCTGCCTCGACACAGACGGTAGCGCGACCATCGATGACAATAGCTGCTCTTTGTGTGATGAAACCCAAGACTTCAATGGGGAAATTACACTCGGTGCTACCCAAACGCCCGAAGAAGGGGCGTGGTATGTTGATCGCTACGCGCCCGCTGGCTTCATCTCCAATGCAAGCTTCGATGGCGGACAGCGCCTGCGTCACGTAATCTCTGAATTTGATGGCGCCATCTACCGCGGTGCGCAAAACAGTGCCTTCTACAACACGCAAGGACGTAAATACGACCTACCAGAGAACACCAAGTCGCTTGAAATTGAACTCTACATCCCAGCTGCATGGGAAACCACTAACCGCCGTATGGCAGGTATCTGGGGCACGGCCCTTGACGCAGCAAACGAGATCTCTGCATACCCAATCGTGGAGTTTGCAAGCGATAATGAAGACCCACGCTTCCAGGTGTGGACCGCCAGTGGCTGGACCAGCATCGGTCTTCCTGACGGATTCGAATACGACAACTGGTACACCCTGAGCATCAACCTGCTCGAAAATGGTGAATTCCTCTACCGCGCCGGTGACCTGGCTTTCGTTAGCGATAACTACGCTTCAAACGCATCAACCAGTATCGATAACGTGATCCTCCAGGGACACAACACCGAAACAGGTGTGAACTACGTGATTCACTGGGACAACCTGACCTACGGTTCTACCTGCTCTGAGTTTGAAGGTCTGACCTACGAACTCGTTCAGGAAAACGGAGTGCCCGGATACACCACGTACCGCGTATACGCCAACTTCGCCTTCGCTACTGACACCCTGACTGCGGTCTACGGCGTTGTTGATAGCAACGAAGAATCACCTTTGACCATTCGCACAAGCGGTGAATTCTACCAGGATCCTCTTGGTGGTCTGACCGCTGCACAAGTGAACCCAAATGCCTTCGCATTGGCCCCAAGCCTCGAATTCGATTCGTACTTGGCACTTGGCGAAGAGCCACAAGCCACGGCGCTGGAAGTGACCGGAATTGCACCCGAAGCATTTACCGATTCCTTGATCGTGAATAGCGAAGCAGGTGGCCTTTGGTACGTACTCCCAGGTCTTGCTGATGAAGCAGGTGCAGGAGAAGACGGCAAAGTTCTGATCGGTCAATTCACCACCGACGGCATCGTTGACATGACCGTCAACCTCCAGTACCGCGCTTCAAACGGTGCCAACCTCAAGGCGCGTCAGGCTAGCATCAGCTTCCCTGAAAGCATCCCTGGTTGTACCGACATGACCGCTTGCAACTACAATCCGCTCGCTACCGTAGACAACGATTCGTGCATTGAAACAGGTTGCGCCTACTACGTAAACGATGACGCAACCGCGGGTGACGTGTACACCAATGGCGTTGGTGACGACAGCTACCCAGGTACGCAGGCATTCCCATTCCGTACCATTCAGCACGCGATTAACGTTGCGACTGCTGGAGATACCATTTTCGTTGATGCTGGTATCTACGCCGAGCAACTAGAGCTTACGAAGGCATTGGCCCTCGTCGGTC
>JASBQH010496950.1:0-12346 GCA_030264935.1 Desmognathus ochrophaeus | reverse complement strand
GTGTGTGTGTGTGTGTGTGTGTGTGTGTGTGTGTGTGTGTGTGTGTGTGTGTGAGTGTGTGTGTGTGTGTGTGTGTGAGTGTGTGTGTGTGTGTGTGTGTGTGTGTGTATTGTGTACATACAGTGGAAGGCCTCACTTAATGGATGTTTTTCGCTCTTTCTCCCTCCACAGCCTCACAAAAGACACACAGACGACGCACCTTTTTTCTTCCCGCATCACCGCAGAACTTGCACCACGCAGATGCAAGGAGGAGGAGGAAACGGGGGGAAAAGGTGATGAGGTGGGAAGTGCGGTGGGAGGGGCGATAGGGGAGGTAGAGGGGGAGGTAGAGGGGGAGGTAGAGGGGGAGGTCGTAGGGGAGGAGGTGGGGAGAGGAATGTCGTCATTGCGGCGCAGGAGGTAGGTAGCGAGGGATGGGATGTAGTGGCCCGCATAGCTGGGAGGGAGGGAGGGGGGGAAAGAGGGAGGGAGGGAAGGAGAAAGGGCAGATAGAAGGGGTGATGAGATGAGGGCGAGAAGGAAACATGATTCCAGGTAATGTGTGTCTGTCGGTCTCCTCCTGTCTTGCATCCTATTCTGCCTCCGTCCCTCCTCCGTCCCCCCCTCCGTCCCTCCTTCACCTCTCGCCCATGATGTAGAGCCCGCCATCCAGCAGCTCCGGGTACATGGCGTAGAAGCTGCGAGGCGGGATGGAGGGTGGGAGAGAAAGAGGGAGGAGGGAGGAAGGGAGGAAGGGAGTGAGGGAAGCAGACAGCGGACAGTGAATGGGGAGACGCTTGAATTTCTTGTGATTGTGCTCTACAGGAGAGACGGGTGCATTTACCCTCCTCTTCACCTCCCTCCCTCCCTGCCTCCCTCCCCCCTAGACCTACCCCTGCAAGAAGACGTAGAGATTCTCGGCCACGTCCTCCTCCTAGTGGTGAGATGTGCGTGAGATGAGCAGCCGGTATCGTCTCCTCCCTCCCTCCCTTTCTCCCTCCCTCTTTCCCTCCCTTTCTCGCTCCTTACAGTGCGAGAGTAAGCGTCCGGTCCTCCCACCTCGCTGAAGCCCGTGCCGACAGGAGAATCTACGAAGAGCATCCCTGGACACGCAAGAAGGAGGGGGAGAGGGAGGGAGAGAGGGAGGGAAGAAGGGAATCAGTAATGGACAGGAACAAGGCAGGAAGGGAGGCGCGCGGCTAGACACAAGTAGAAACGACAATAAAGTCATGTACATATATATAGAGAGATGTCATACAGACCATAACTTTCGCTCCAAGCACCGACAGTGCGGTCGACAAGGGAGAAGGAAGAAGAAGCATTGTCCTATGTGGTAAACGCGGCGTGAGAATTTCATTATGACTTTTTCCCATTCCTCCATCCCCTCCCCTGCCCCCGCGAGAAAAGCTCCCATTCCCTCATCCGCGTTCTCCCTATCCCTCATCACCTTCTCGAGTCGGTACGGCCCCATCTCGTAGAGCAACCCAATTAAACCACTCGCCCCCGGCCCCCCTTGCAACCACAGAATCAGAGGCGTGGAGTTGGTGGAGAGGGGGGGACGAGAGGCAGGGCCGGAAGGAGGGCAGTACCAGTAGAAGAGAGACGAGTTGCGAGTGACGGGGAGGAGGCCCGACTGGAAGGATGAGGGGACTCCATTGGTGACGGCGAGGAGGGCGGGGAGCAAAAAGGCGAGGAGGGAGAGCGGACGCATGGCGTGTGTGTGTGTCTGGGGGGTTGTAAAGGTGGAAGAGATAAGAATAGTTATAGCAGAGATGGATTGAAAAAGACATGCTTCGGTGCGCTTGCATCGTGTGCGAGTTGCAAGCCCCTGGCCGCAGCAGCGGGTCCTGTACTCCCGGGGGAGGGAGGATCGGAAGCAGGGAGACGCAGCACTGATTCTAGAAGGCAGAGTATCATATGCATAGCTTTGAGGCGACCACATCAAAGGTGACAAGGCCACTGGAACGCATTCATGGCCTACGTGTTTCTCAGGCCCCAGATAAATTGTGTAGTGTGGCCGTGGGGGGTGATGATGTGTGGCATTGAGGAGATTTGACTGTAGCAAATTCAAATAAGAGCCCAAGCGAGAGCGGGCCCCAGCCACGGCACACCGTGAATCATCCGTGCTATTTTCGCGGCTTGTTTGCCTACGCCTGCGGGGGAATGGGGAAGTTGGAGTGGGCAAATTAATGTGCTTGAGCTTGAGCTTGATATGGGCTGCTGCCAGTTTAAAAAAAGGCAGGGGGGGGTACAGGGGGGTGCGTGGCATGTACACCCACTAACCAAGGGCGGAAAGAATATACACAGTTTTGTTGTACAGAAGGTATATAATTGAGACCACCGTTGCCTTTCCCCAAGTGCTGTGACCTACAGCATCTGCATACCCGTTTTTTGGCGAGGGCCTTACAAGGCGATTTTGCTGTTGCACGCGTCACAAGGGCTCTTCTGACACCCCTCGCAAACAGTGGACATGTTGACACTTTCCTTGGGGAATGTAGATGTCGCTGTGATACCCAATAAGCGAAGATATCCATTCTCCCACGCTTCTATGAGGATGCAGTGGGAAAGCGAGGAGCAAGATCATAGAAAAGCAAGTCCAGAATCCTACCAAAAAAATATTAGCTCCTTGCACAGGACCGACCTCCCTGACACGTCCTCGTCCTCGCCTCCAAGTTGTCGCTTCGACCAGCTCCCAGCACGGCGCTGACGACAAGCATGTGCGCTGATCTTTAGCATATACTACGTAAAGGCACATTATCGCTCTTCCGTGACTGGCATTGTTTGACGGGCTGAGAAACCAAAAAAGAGTCAAATCACTCGTAGCTCCTTCCTTCTCACGCCCTCTGTTCCCCTGTTCCCCCTGCATCTAACATAGGCCTCTTGAGCGTGCTCTTCACGTGCACCCTTGTCTCTGCCGCTCATCTCAATTTAATCGCGCTGCCCGCTTTGACGAGCCGCCGTTTGCGTGTCCGACGCTCCAAAATCTCTCCTCTGAGTCCCGTCTTGGAATAACCCGAGGTCGCACTTCCTGCCTCCCTGTCCTCCCTCCTTTACCACGCCCTCACCACCCGAGACCACGCTCGCATTGCACTTGGTACCATTAGAGGAGGAGAAAAAAGCTTGATGGTGTGGTATTTCCCTCTCAATATATACAACGGTGAGTCTAGAAGTCAAGAGAGGGAGGTGGGAGGGGGAGGAGGCATGGCGATGGGCCAGGCGGCATTTACCGGTGGGCTGCAGGCGGACGCTGCAAAGAGGGAGAGAGAGGGGAAGAGGGTGAAATAAGGGGATGATGGAGGTAGAAGAGAGTGTAGTATGCATACTCTAAGCTCTGGGAGAAGAGGGATGGGGTAGATGAAGGGATCAGGGAGGCTACCACATGGTCGGACGAGCCGGATGGTGCATTATCACGGGATTTGCATGCGGCCTTGCTCGGTCTAGACCTCCTCCTGGGTGTAGGCAAGCGATCGATGCATAGACGAGGCATGAGAGAGGGGATGTGTGACAAGGGAGGCTGAGTATTAAGTCTCTTTCCCTCCCTGTCGCCCTCGCCTCGTCTTTTTCGCCACTCGATGGAACAAATCTTCGTCCCCTTCGCTCACCCGCCCTCCCTCCCTTCTTCCCTTCCTTTCTTGCCCCTCTCCCCCACGCCCGCAGAGACCCAGCACACGAGCAGTATTGACAGTAGCAGCGAGTCCTACAAGCAATATGGACACGCCCCCGGGAAACGAAAGAGAACCGCAGCAGACCCAGCGCCGACTCAGGTAAGAAAGGTAGAGCAACAGGAGAAGGAAGTAGGATGATAGGAGAGAAGAGTGGTTCGGGAGGGCGAAATTAGGGATATAAAGCAAGACATTGGTGGATGACAGCGGTATCATTGCATTTGGTTGCCCATTCCCCCTCCCTCTTTCCCTCCCTCTCCTTCCTCCTTCCCTCCCTCCTTCCCTCTTTCCCTCTTTCCCTTGCCTCCCAGCACCGCGGATGTTAACCACCAGAGCAGTGCCATGAGCACTGCCCTCAAGGCCGCCGCTGTCAACACGCTCACTAGCTCCATGGGAGGAGGAAAGCTGGGAGGTAAGGCCTAAGAGGAGGGAGGGAGGGAGGGAGGGAGGGAGGGAAATAGCTTTTCCTACGGGAAAACCCCTCTGTGGTGTCTATTTTTCATTCCATCTCACCACACCCCATCTCAAGGCCCCGTCGGTCCCCGCCTGCAAGCCCCCGTGTGCATGCACACCGTCCCCTCCCCCTCCCATTCCCTCCCTCCCTCCTCCTCTTCCTTGCACTGGGGCCGGAGTAGTGGCATGGGCCAGGGGCCGGCGGACGGTGCAGCCAACACCCAAATCGCCAGGAGTGGCTTGCCGGCGGCGATGGAGGTGAGGGAGGGAGGGAGGGAGGGAGGGAGCGAGGGAGTTGCCCGTCTCATCTGTTGTTGTTTGAGGAGGGGAAGGGTGGGAGGGAAAGCGTTTTTCACGTCCTGTCATCTCTAGGCCTGCCCCACACTTTTAAGGCCATGTTTCCTCCTCCTCCTCCTCCTCCTCCTCCTCCTCTTCCATTCCCTCACTCCCTCCCCTTCTCCCTCCCTCCCTCCGCCAAGCCCCCCCCGCTCCTATTGAAGGCCGCACCCGGACACGCGGGATTTGCTAACACCAGCGCCAGCCACCCCCTCGACCCGCTCTCCATCAGGTACTTGCTCGCTCCCTCGCTCCCTCCCTCCCTCTCTCTTTACCCCAACTCCTCCTCACCCCCCCACCCTCCCTCCTTCCTTCCCTCCCTCCCTTCCTCCCTCCCTCCCTCCCTCCCTCCCTCCCCAACCCCAGCGAGCTCGAGGCAGCCGGCGTCCTGGCAGGGCAGGCCCTCGCGTCAAAGGGTCTGGAGCCTCTGGCCTCCATCCGCCTGGCGGACGTGTCCCTAGTGGAGCCCAATAAATACAAGATCATCGCCTACCAGGGCAACTCCCTCCTCGGCCTCCCGCGGTACGTCTTCTTTCCCTCTCTCCCTCCCTCCCTCCCTCCCTCCCTCCTTCTCCTTTGCGTCAGTCTATCTGCCCTTCTCTCCCGCCTGCACTCTCTTTTTATTTGCCCCTCTCCTTTCTCCGGCTTGCTTTCTCTTCTCTATTTGCTTGCCTCCTCTTTTGCTCGCTCTTCTTCCTGCGTCCTGCCCCCCCATTCCCCGCTCAACTCGTCCTCCCTCCCTCCCTCCCTACCCTCAGGACGGCCCAGGCGACGGCTTTCTCGATCTCCTCCGGCAAGACCTACCGGATCCTCGTCGACCTGCACGCTCAGGTACAGGGAGAGGGAGGGAAGAAGGGCGTATCTGTCTCTGTCTGTGTGTGTTGTGCGCCTTCCCCTGCTTTCTCGAGGCTCAAATCTACTTCCTTTCCCTCCCTCCGCCCCTCCTGTCCTCCCCCCGCAGAGCGCCAGCAAGGTGGAGCACGTGCCGAACGTCCAGCCGCCCTTTACCCCCGAGGACTACGAGAGCTGTGAAAGTACGTCTCCCTCCCTCCCTCCCTCCCTTTATCCCTTGTTTGACTTCCTCACCTTTCCACCATCTCCCCATCTCTCCGCCCCCTCCCGCTCTTCCCCTCTACCCTTCCCAGGCATCGTTCGCTCCCATGCCGGATTCCGCGCGGTCATGTCCAAAGCCGGCTACAACCCCGATAAGGTCGTCGTCGACCCGTGGAGCGTGGGTAGGTCCCTTCCCTCCCTCCCTCCCTCCCTCCCTCCCTCCCTCCCTAGGCTACTTTGGCCCCAAGGACGACCCCTCCAAGCGCCTGGCCTGGGCGCTCATGTACTACAAGGCGCGAGAGGAGGACAACACCTACGCCCGCCCCCTCGACGGCCTCAGGCTTGTCGTGGACCTTCTCAAGCAGTACGTCTTTCTCTGTTTATATCTTGTCCATGTCAATATTCATCTTTCTGGTCCCTCCCTCTTGTCTTTGCCTCTGTCTCTCTGTCTCTCTGTCTCTCTGTCTCTGTCTCTCTATCTCTGTCTACACCTCAAGCTCCTCGTGGACCTTGTCCAGCAGTAGGGCGTTCTCTGTTTATATCTTGTCTCTCTCTCTTGTCTATGTCTTCGTCTCTATTTAGCTCTTGTTTCCTCTGTCTCTCTGTCTGTGTCTGTCGACCTCGTGCCTGAGCGCCAGCTAGCCTTCCCTCCCTTCTTCCCTCCTTCCTTCCCGCCCTTTGCTCATTTCCCCCGGCTTTTCCTCTTGCTCCGGCTAGCCTCACCCTCCGCTCACTCCATGTCTGGCACCCATCCCACCCCTCCCTCCCTCCCTCCCTCCCTCCCTCCCTCCCTCCCGCCCGCCCGCCCGCCTTGCTCGTGCAGCGAGGTGGTGGAGTTCGTGGAGGAGGCCGGCGGTGTTCGGGTGGCGGCTCTGGACGAGGCGCGTTACATGAGCTACACCCCCCCCGCGCTGCAGCGACAGGTAAGAACGGAGAGATACGCGAAGAGAAGGGAGGGCAGGGAGGAAGGATGGGAAGGGGGGGGAGGAGGAGGTTAGGGCATGGGATGTGTGGGGAGGGAGGGGAAAAGACAGGGAGAGGGAAGGGAAGCATTTAGAGAGAAGAGAGGAGATACAGAGCAGCGGGCTTATTTCCGGTCCACATTTTCTCTTCCTCTCTCCCTCTTCCCAGGACCTGAAGGATTTGATTGTGGTGCAGCCCGACGGCCCCTCCTTCTCCCTCCGTGGCAACCACCTCTACTGGCAAAATTGGAGCCTCCGCCTGGGCTTCACCGCACAAGAGGTATTTCTTTCCGTCCGGCCCTCCCTCCCTTCCTCCCTCCTTGCTTGCCTTTCCTTCGCTCGTGAGAAACGAAGGATGGGGTATACAGATCTCACCGTCCTCTCTTCCCTCCCTCCCTCCTCCCCTCCCTCCCTCCCTCCCTTCCTCCCTTCTGGCAGGGCCTGGTGCTGCAGATGGTCGGCTTCAATGACACGCTCAAGGTACGGAGGGAGGGCGAGGGACAGGGAAATGCGTCGTTGACCCCATCCACTGCCAAGCACACCTCTCACGCGCTGTCTCTCCCTCCCTCCCCGCCCCCCCTCAGGCGGCAGGCGGCCTCGTGCGTCCCATCCTCTACCGGCTGTCGTTCGCTGAGATGGTGGTGCCTTACGGGGATCCGGCCTACCCCCACTACAAGAAGAACGCCTTTGATGCCGGCGAGGACGGTGCGTCCCTCCCTCCTTTCTTCCCTCCCTCCCTCAACCGTCCTTCCTGCCGCGGCCTCCAGGTGCTTCTGCCACACGGTTCCCAGGTGTCACCTTCTGTCCTCACTATCCCTCCCTCTTTCCCTCTCTCGCTCCCTCCCTCCCTCCCTCCCTCCCTCCCTGCCTTCCTCCCTCTAGGCCTGGGCTGTAACGCGCACTCCCTCTCCTTGGGCTGCGACTGCCTGGGTCACATCCACTACCTCGACGCCAACCTAGGGCCTCTGGCACGTACGTACACAGACGACTAGGGAAGAGGGAAGAAGGGAGAGAGGGAGAGAGGGAGGGGAGAACCGAAGGAGGGAGAGAGGGAGAGGGAGGAAGAAACTGTAGTTTTTTGGTTCGAAACCACATTTTTTGGTCACTCCTAATCTCCTCTCGCTCTCTTCCACCCACCCTCCCTCCCTCCCTCCCTCACTCCATCCATCCCTTCTCAGCCGGCGGCCCCGCCCGCGTGATCCGCAACGCCGTGTGTATTCACGAGGAGGACGCCGGCATGCTCTGGAAGCACAAGGACTATCGCACCGACACCAGCGAGGTGAGCCCATGCCCTCCCCCTCCCTCCCTCCCTCCCTCCCTCCTTCCCTTGTAGCTGGGCTTCTTTCCCCTTTCCTCAAGACGTTAAGTACTCAGCGCTCACAAATCCTCCCTCCCTTCCTCCCTCCCCCCCCCGCTCCCTAGGTGCGTCGCGCCCGCCGGCTGGTGGTGTCATTCATGTGCACCATTGGCAACTACGACTACGGGTTCTACTATCACCTCATGCAGGATGGCACGCTCGAGATGGAGGTACGTCCACCAACCTTCCTTCATTCCTCCCTCCCTCTCTCCCTCCCTCCGGGTGTGTCTCCCTCTTTCTTCTCCCCCTCTCCCTTGTCTGGTGCGTGACGGCACGTCGCGTAGTGACGGACAAGTCCGACGCATCCTGGCCGTTGAGGGGCTTGCTAGACCTACGCCACGCTTTCTTCTTCGCTCATCATCCCCTTGGTTGGGATGATTCAACGACTAGAGTCCGTCTCGTCGCGTCAGACCACGGCGTCGTCGGTACTTGCACTCAATTTACCTTCCCTTCCCTCCCTCCCTCCCCTCCCTCCCTGCTCCGCAGGTAAAGCTGACGGGCATCCTCTCTGTGGGCAATCTGGGGCCGGCCGACCTGGATCCAGCCTCGGGCGGACACCGCCCGTACGGCACGACGCTCCACTGCAACCGGAAGGAGGGCACGGGGTAGGGAGGGAAGGAGGGAGGGAAGGAGGGGGGGAAGAAGCTTCGTTCCCTCAACATCCTGCGCTCCTCTCGGTATCTGCGCGTCACTCAGTTTCCTCTTTCCTTCCCTTCCCTCCCTCCCTGCCTGCCTTCCTCCCTCCCCTTCCCTCACAGGCTGTTCGCCCCCCTGCACCAGCACATCTTTTGTGCCCGCTTTGACACCTGCCTCGACGGTGTGGCCAACCGTGTCAAGGAAATGGATTCCCACCCTTGCCCTCCAGGTACGCGCCTCCCTCCTCCCCTTCCTCCCCTTCTCCTTGTTCTGACAGCCCCTTTCCGCCGCCCCTTCCTGCCTCCCTGCCCTCCATCCCTCCTGGCCTCCCTTCTTCCCGGCAGGACCTGCCAATCCCCACCACAACGCCTGGACCGTCCACGAACGACTTCTGACGTCAGAGATGCAGGCCCAGGTGCGCCCCCCTTCCCTCCCCTGCGCTCTTTTCCTCTCTCCCTTCCTCCCCTTCCCTTCCGTTGTCATGGTCTCTTTCTCCTCCCCTCTCTCCTTCCCCCCTCTTCCTCCAGCGCGACGCGGACTTGGAGAAGGAGCGCTTCTGGCTGGTGGAGTCTTCGGGGGCCACCAACAGGACGGGGAAGGTAAGTCCAGGCGATACGGCCGAAGGGAGGGAGGGATGGAATGAGGGAGGGACGGAGAGAAAGGAGGAGAACGGCGGGAGGGATCCTTGCTGATGCTTTCATCACGTCATTTCAGCCTCGGAATCTTTCCCACCGGCTGTTTCTTCCCCCCACCATATCCCCCCTCTTTCCCTTCCTCCCTCCTTCTTTCCCGCGCTCTCTCCCTGTCTCGGGATTTCAAAGCCCTATGGCTAGTATACCCCTTCCCTCACACTAACCTTCCCTCCCTCCCTCCCTCCCTCCCTCCCTCCCTCCCTCGGTCCAGCCGACGGCATACAAGTTGATGGCCCGGGACCCGATCAAGGTCATGGCTCAGCCGCAGGCGGCTTTCATGCGGTGAGAAAGAAGGAGGGAGGGAGCGCGGGAGGGAGGAGAGCGCCTAGGAGGGGTTTGCACATTTCCGAGGGAGGGCCTGCCCATTCCATTCGTTGTACCGCCGGAGGATTATCACCTGACTTTCCCTCCCCTCCTCCCTCCCCTTCCTCCCTCCCTCTCCGTCTCCCTCCCATAGACGCGCGGGCTACACACAGCACACCCTCTGGGCGACGGCCTACAATCCCCAGGAAAGATACCCGGGCGGCGAGTTCCCCAACCAGGATCCCCGCCCCATCTGCGGCCTCCCGCTCTACGCGGCAAAGGACAGGTAAGGGGCCGCCTCCTCCCTCCCTCCCTCCCTCCCTCCCTCCCTCCCCCCCTCCCTGTCGTCCGCAACAAACCACCCAGGGGGAGAGGTTTGGAAGACCGACGGACGGTGCTCCCATAACACTCCCAAGCTCTGTTTTGGTAACGGTGTCGTTCGCGCTTTGTGCAACCGAAAAGAGGAAATCAAGGAGGGAAGGAGGGAAGGAAGGCAGGAGAGAGCGAGAGGGGAGGGAGCACCATGCATCTCCGTGCCCTGCCTCGACTTTTTCTGTCGTTTGTTGTCACGTCAATCACTACGTACGCCTGCCAACCCCCCCCCTTCCCCCCCCCCTTCATCCCAGGCCGCTCGTGGACAAGGACCTGGTCCTGTGGCACGTGTTTGGGGCCCATCACGTCCCACGCCTGGAGGACTGGCCACTGATGCCCTTCGAGAAGGTGTCGTGCATGTTTAGGGTGAGAAAAGAGGAGGAAGGGGAGGAAAGAAGGGAGGGAGGGAGGGAGGGAGAGAGAGAAGAGGGGATAAGAAGTATGCGTGCACGTTCCCCTTTTGAGGGTTTTAATTTTTCAAGTATCTGACGTTCTTTCTTACCGATCATTATATACATACAATCATATATATATATCTATATATTTGCATATTTTTTCACATCTTTGCATGGCCCTCTCATACTCTGTTATTCACCAATTTTTCTCATTCCTTGCTCTCCCTCCCTCCCTCTAGCCTTTTGGTTTCTTCGACGCCTCGCCCGTGATGGACGTGCCCGTGGCATCGAAGCGACAGGTACGGAGGCATGCACGGAGCGAGGGGCAGTCGAACTACGGGCCCATAGAAAGAAAAATGGCACACCCACTCTGTTTTTCCTCGTTCCCCCTCCTCCTCCCCGATCTGTTCCCCCTTTCCTCCCCCCCTTCCTCCCTTCAACCCCATTAGATGCTCCTGTCCACGTCCAACCACCATTCGCACGCCCTGCCCAGCCAGCGCGGCCACCACCACAAGAGCTTGAGTCTTCCCGACGGCAGCCTACAGCAGCAGCAGCAAAGCCGACTTTAAATCGGAGTTGGCTGCCCTTTCCTCCCTTCTATCCTGTTCCTTTCCCTCCGCTCCTCCCCGCCCGCTCTTATGAGTGCTGGTGCGTGGGATGATAAGAGAGGAAAAGGAAATGGGGCATGTCTATAGGAAGGGTTTGTGTGATAGTGTGTGCATACGTGAGTATTGAGTGTAAGTGCAGGTGTGGGCATCGGTTGGGGAGGGAAGGGGGGATGAGGAAGGGAGTAGAAGTATATGCCTACATATATAGATAAGAAGCGTGGTAAGGAAAGGAACAAGAGAGAGGAGATAGAAGAGTAAGAGGTGTCAGAGAGGTAAAGACAAAGGAGTTAGAAGACGAAGAGAAGGGTGGGGGTAGTAAGAGAAAACGGAGACTGGTGTCATGAAGGCCTGCCTTCATGGGAGGGAGAGGAAGACAGGCGAGCGAGGAGGATGTTGTGAGCTGGTTGGGTTTCGTTGTTTCAATCTTGGCATTTGGGACGGAAAAGGGAAGAGGCCAGTAAAGAAGAATTATGAGAACGAGAAGAAGCCTGCCGCGTACAACTGCTAGTACCATGTTTTGATACAATGGCGGCTTGACCACGCCTGTGAAATTTGTCCCTCCAGGTAGGCTTTGCTTTCACCGGTAAATCAGCCTATACAGGGGGTGTTTTTGGGTGGTTTCACAGTCGTTCCTCCGCTCCCATCACTGTATACGGCCGATTTACTCGGATGATAGCCACTTCCCAATGGGCGCTTTGATGGGCGCTGAGGACTTCTCCACCAAATCAGGAGATGAAAGTCTATCTGGACGTAAGCCATTCGATGCTCACTACGGAAATCCGCGTTGCGCAGGGGAGGGAGAAAGGTATGGGATTCTGGCGCAGGCCGATTCAAGATGTTCATGCGTGGTGGGTGGGAAAGGGAAGGGGGAAAGCAATGAATAAGGACAATTGTAAGAGTAAAAACAGGAAAGAGCAACGAAGTGCTTAGAGAGCGCGACTGGGTGAGATAAAGTGGTGTGTAGCAATAAAGTCGGCTATCGTAGTGCAAGTGAGTGAGTGTCGAATTTCACACCCACCCGCGAAATATCAACAAAGGTAGATAAAGGAGGGGCAAACGAAGCGATCCTAACAAAGGACGTGAATTTCCTCTCAACAGTATGCTTCTCCCCACGCCGGGTCTTGAAGGCTTGGTCCTTTAAATGCTTTTAACCCTAACAGAGAGTGTTTCGGTCCGCCGCCGTTTGCACCGGATAGATCGCGTCGTCGTGACTTAGGCTGGATATCATGGCCAGCTTCAAGCATATATGCGGCCAAATAGAATAGACAAATACTTAATATAATGCACACAAGAGGAAGAGGAAGAAAGCAAACACACCAAAACAAACAGTCAGACGTCGGATCTCCAAAATGAAAGGTCTATGGCCATCAACTTTGCTGGTTCGTATACAGTGGGCCGACTCCGGTCCGATTTTCTCGGGAGAGATCAAGACCGACGGCGGCCCACTGTATACGAACCAGCAAAGTTGATGGCCATAGACTTTTCATTTTGGAGATCCGACGTCTGACTGTTTGGTTTGGTGTGTTTGCTTTCTTCCT
>JASBQH010485888.1:0-12463 GCA_030264935.1 Desmognathus ochrophaeus | reverse complement strand
ATATCTGCGGTCTGGGAAGACTCTTGTTTTAGGCGTTTCAATCTGTCAATGGCAGGACGGATTGGCAGTGTCTTCTTTTTGGTAGACCGCAGATATGGCCGTTCTTCCCCTGAAGCCAGAACTGAACTAGTTCAGGGCTGACCTCTAGGGACTAACAGCAGTCTCAAGGGAAAAACCTGAATTGCAGGAAGAAAAAACCCTTGAATGTTATGCACTGGGATCTTGTTCACGATAATTCTGTAACAAATTACTGGCAGATAACCAATGCTGTAGTAAGGCAAGAAACAGAAGGCAAAATAGAAACCAGGGAGTTCCCCCTGAAACCTGAACCAGAACTGGAGGCAGATGGAAGGAGGACACAGCAAAGGCAGGAGTCCGAAGGAACCAGGACGGTAGACTGAGGAAAGAGGACACAGCAACGGCAGGAGTCCGAGGACAGCAGCCCTTCAAGCGTGGAGGCAAGAACAACATACAGTGAAAACAGGAAACTGCAAACACCGGAGCGTTGAAACGCAACGTGTGTTCGTTCACACCCCCTTTTATATCTAATAGGTGATTGGCTAACTAGATCGTGTGACAGCAGCGGCCATCTTGGAAAGGTCTAGTCCGGTAAACAGAGAATCCCCAACGTCTTTCCCTATCCAAGATGGCCGCCGCGTATTCCTGGCCCATTGAATGACGGCTTCTGCAATCACTCCAGTACTCCGTGTAATCTCTTGGATGTCGGGGATGAGATTTGGTGAGTTGATGACCCGCACCATGTCGCCACCCCACGCTAAGGGTTTGAGGTGGCAACTGAGAAGGGACCTGCGTGAACGTGTGACGGGACCTGAACTTGGTGGGGTAGTAGCGCGGGTGGTGGATCCTGGGATAAGTTTCGGAGCAGGGATCACCAGCCGTGTTACACTATGCCCCTTCCCTGGAGCACCCGGTTTGTCCGGATGACAACGAAAAAATTGTTTAAGTAAGCGGGGAGCATTTAAATTACGCGCTGGTTCCCAAGTATGTTCGTGTGGCCCATAGCCTTTCCATGCTACTAAATACTGAACACCCTTACCCCTGTATCGTGAATCCAAAACCTGTGCTACCTCAAAGACATCAGTTCCTGTAACTGGAGGAGGTGGTGCGATTCTAGAACGGACCGGACAGGGTACAAATGGTTTGACAAACACAACGTGGAACACAGGATGGACTTTCCATGAAAGAGGAAGCTGTAGTTTAACTGCATGAGTGCCTATTTTTTGCAAAATGCGGAAGGGACCATAAAACCGTGGTGCCAATTTTGCTGAACCAAAGGTGATAGGCATGTTACGGGAGGACAGCCAGACTTTCTGTCCCACCTGATAGTCGGGAGCTGCTCTACGTCTTCCATCTGCTATTGTCTTCATATGTACCTTAGCCTTTTGCAATTGTGCGTGAGCCCGATGATGTGCTTCTTGTAACCGAAGTATTCGGTCGTCTACGGCTGGCACTCTTTGTCTAATTTGAGCCACTTGTGGTATGGTACAAGGATGTGTACCTGTCGCTAGATAAAACGGAGAATGTCCTGTGGAGGTATGTACCGTGTTGTTGTATGTGAATTCAGCTATCGGGAGTAACTGGACCCAATTGTCTTGTGCCAATGAGGTGTAACATCTGAGGTATACTTCAATTGTGCGGTTTACACGTTCTGTCTGTCCATTAGTCTGTGGTCTATAGCCGGATGATAAAGCCCTGTGTATGGCTAGTTGCTTACATAACTGTGCCCAAAAATGTGCGGTATACTGTGGCCCGCGATCAGAGATTATTTTGTCAGGTAACCCATGTAACCTATATATCTCCCTAATAAAGATGTTTGCTAACTCACTAGCTGTAGGGAGTTGTTCTAAAGGCGTTAGGTGTATCATCTTGGTAAATGAATCTATCGTGACCATGATCACAGTGCACTTCTCCGAACAAGGGAGACAGGTAATGAAATCGGTGGCTATATGTTGCCAAGGTCTATCGGGAAGTTCCAACGGCTTAAGAAGTCCTGCCGGTTTCTGATTGCTGTCTTTCATTTGTGCGCAGATCGTGCATCTCTTGACGTATTCTTGAATGTCTGCTTTCATAGATGGCCACCAGAAATAACGAGCGATAAGTTCCGAGGTTCCACTTACTCCTTTATGACCAGCTGTTGGTGCATCATGGAACTGTTCGAGGGCAATCTGTCGTAGTTGTGTTGGAAGGTATAAGGCTGTGTTCTTGAACACTAATCCATCCTGAACTGTGAAGGACGTCGGTTCGTTCTGAATTCGATTGGTGATTTCAGTGTCTTTTTTGGTGGCTTCTCGTACTTGTTCTTGGAAGACGGTATAAATGATCTTTTTTCCCATAAGGATAGGACTGTTGCACTGATTATCAGGAACTTCAGGTTGGTAAATTCTGGACAGGGCGTCAGCGACGACATTCTTTGTTCCAGGAATGTAGGTTATACGAAAATCATATTCAGCAAAGAAAAACGCCCATCGGGCCTGACGGCTATTGCGACAATCGGCGTTATCCAGCAACTGTAGGTTTTTATGATCTGTTCGGATCTCTACCTGGTGTCTGGCTCCTAACAGATAGTGTCTCCACTGAACGCATGCTTCTTTTATTGCCATTAGTTCACGTTCGATTACCGAATACCTTTGTTCGGTAGGATTCAGTTTCTTGGAAAGGAACGCTATAGGATGCTCTTGCAGTGTTTCAGGGTCTTGTTGTATTAAGACTGCTCCTATGGCACATGACGAGGCATCTGTTTCCACGACGAAGGGTATTGCATTGTCGGGATGACACAGTATTGGAGCAGTACTGAAGGACTCTTTTAAGGACTGAAAAGCCTCCTCTGCTTGTCGGGTCCACCCCATGAAGGCGTTCTTCTGCAACAATGATGTGATTGGGGTTACTACTTTGGAGAACCCTTCAATAAACTGCCTATAAAAATTTGCCACACCTAGAAACCGTTGTATCTGTTTTATGGTGGTCGGGGAAGGCCAATGAAGAATTGCTTGTACTTTCTTAGGATCCATTGATACTCCAGACGAGGATAGGATGAAGCCGAGATACTCCACTTGTTCCAGATGGAAACAGCATTTGTCAGGTCTAGCGTATAACTGGTTTTCTTGAAGTCGTGACAGCACTTCCAGTACATGTTGTTGATGTTCTTTCAATGATTTGGAGTAGACTAGAATGTCATCTAGGTAGACTACAACGAATGACTGTAAAATATCGGAAAAAATCTGGTCTATGAATCGCTGAAAAACAGAGGGCGCATTGGCCAGACCAAAAGGCATTACTCGGTACTCGTAATGTCCAAATGGGGTCCTAAAGGCCGTTTTCCATTCGTCTCCTTCGGCTATGCGTAATAAGTGGTACGCGTTTTTTAAGTCTATTTTGGAGAAGACAATTGCGGTTCTAACGGAATCCAAGATGTCTTTGATCAGTGGAAGCGGATATCGGTCTTTTACCGTTACTCTGTTAAGCCCACGGTAGTCAATGCAGGGCCTGAGGTCCCCCGTCTTCTTTTTTACAAAAAACAAAGATGCTCCTGCGGGCGAACGAGAATGGGTTATTAACCCATTTTGTAGGTTTTCTTCCAAGTACTTTTTGAGTACTTCCTTCTCATGTTCAGACAGCGAATACATCCGTCCAAATGGCACTACAGCGTTTGGAAGAAGTTCCAGTCTGCAATCGACTTCACGATGTGGGGGTAGTTCCTTGGTTTCGGGTACTGAAAATAACCTTTCCATTTGATGGTAAACCTCAGGAACTGTTTCAAGTGCGGCTATCATGTGAGCAACACAGGTAACTGGTTGAGGCATGACCCAAGGGCTATCGGTATCCAGGCACTGGTTTCGACAGAATTCTGATCCCAAAAAAAGTGTGGACGCTGTCCAGTTGATATAAGGGTTGTGTCTTCTCAACCAGGGCATACCTAGGATTATGGGGAATCTAGGTGACGCAATCAGATCCAATGTTATCGTTTCGTGATGTTTGCCGATTAATAACGAAACAAGAGGTGTTTGTTGACTGACTGGGCCAGAAGTGAGAGCAGAACCATCCACCGATTCCATAGGCTGAATGGAATCCTTGGTCATTGGTGGAATACCATGTTGATTAGCCCAGTTGATATCCATGAACACCCCGCAGGCTCCACAGTCAATGAGTGCTGGGGTCTCGTAATTCTTATCCTTATATGTAAGCACGGTTTGGATCAGAATCAGCGTAGAGTCAACCGGACTCTGACATGTCATGAGCGTGGGAAGTAACTTCATTTCGCCTGTCTCTTCCTTCCCCCTTAGGGACAAGCGTTCTAGTTTTCCGTCTTCCTAGGTGGTTTTATCGGACAATCTTTCAGTAAATGTCCTTTTTCTGCACAATATAGACATAATCCCAAGGCCCGTCGTCTTCGTCTTTCTTCTTCAGAAATTGGTCCACGTGCCACCCCAATCTGCATTGGTTCATCTACTGTGGCGTCAGGTTTGAGACTGTTGGTTGTTGACCTGAAACTAAAGGATCGGGAACTTGGATTCTTATCTTTTCTTCTCTCAGTACGACGTTCTGACATGCGGTGATCTATTTGGAGAAGTAGTGTAACCAGTTGATCAAGAGTTGCTGGTCTAGCCACCCTGGCTAATTCATCTTTTAACTCTTCCCTTAGTCCTTTTTTTAGTAACGCATATTGTACGTCTTCTGCCCAAGCTGCTTCTGCCGCTAATGCTTTAAACTTCATTACATATGTCATTAGCTCCATTGAACCTTGTTTGAAGTCGAGTAATAGATCTTCTGCAGAATTTTTGGCATCAGATTGTTGAAACATGTCTTTTAATGCTTGTGTAAATAAGCCTTCGTTGATAAGCAAGGGACTGTCTGCTGTCACTAAGGGCACCGCCCAGGACAGAGCATTTCCGGTAAGGTGACTAATAATAAACCCAACTTTGGTTTTGTCATTCGGAAATAGTTGAGGTTTAAACGTGAAGTGTATTAAACACATGTCCAAAAACTCTTTGACTTTTCTAGGGTTCCCGTCAAACTTAACCACGGTCCCTGCCAAAGGGAGATCAAGGTTTCTAGAGGTAACAACCTGTCTAAGCGTGGTGTTCTCTTGGGACAGGGTTTGTACTTGAACTGTGAGCGTATTAATGGCATCCACCATATCCTGATATTGGGCCATATCTGCGGTCTGAGACGTCTCTTGTTTAAGGCGTTTCAATCTGTCAATGGCAGGACGGATTGGTAGTGTCTTCTTTTTGGTAGACCGCAGATATGGCCGTTCTTCCCCTGAAGCCAGAACTGAACGAGTTCAGGACTGACCTCTAGGGACTAACAGCAGTCTCAAGGGAAAAACCTGAATTGCAGGAAGAAAAAACCCTTGTATTGTTTGTGCACTGAGATCTTGTTCACGACAAATCTATGGAGAACTATTGGCAGACAATAACTGTGTGCACTAAAGAGAAACAATACAGCTGTGAGGCAAGAGAAACAGTAAGCAAAAAATAGATGCCAGGGAAGGTCCCCTGAAACCTGAACAAGGACTGGAGACTGTAGAGAGGAGGACACAGCAACGGCAGGAGTCCGAGGATTCGTCGACCTTCAAGTGAGTAAACAAAGGACAGCATTCAGTGAAACAGTGAACCGCAAACACCGGAGCATTGAAACGCAACGTGTGTTTGTTCACACCCCCTTTTATACCTATCCTGTGATAGGATAACTAGACCATGTGGCAGCCGCGGCCATCTTGGAAAGGTCTGGTCTTCCTGTAAACAGGGAATCCATAGAGTCTTTCCCTATCCAAAATGGCCGCCGCGTACTCCTGGCCCATTGAATGACGGCCCCGTCCCTATTGGACTCAGCATCGGTAAACGCTTCAGTGCCCCGTACAATCTCCTGAATATCGAGGCTGAGATTAGGCGAGTTAGTGAACTGTGGTATGTCACCACCCCACGCTAAGCGTTTGACGCTGCAATTATGAAGGGACCTGCGTGAGCGTGTGACAGGACCTGAAGTGCTTTGCGCACCTGACGTGGTAGGGGTATCATTGCGAGCTGCACTGGTCCTACTGGTGGTAGCGCGGGTGGTGGTTCTTGGAATGGTTCTTGGACTAGGACTTGTGACCACCAGCCGTGTTACACTATGCCCCTTCCCGGGGGCACCCGGCTTATCTGGGTGAAGCCGGTAGAAGGATCTTAATAAACTAGGGGCGTTCACATTACGCGCAGGTTCCCATGTATGTTCATGTGGACCAAAACCCTTCCACGCCACCAAATACTGAACACCCCTACCCCTGAATCTGGAATCCAATATTTGGGCCACCTCAAATACATCAGTCCCAGACACTGGTGGGGGTGGTGTGATCTTTGAACGAAGAGGACAAGATACAAAGGGTTTGACAAATGCTACATGGAACACTGGATGGACTTTCCATGACTTGGGCAGTTGCAGCTGAACTGCATGTGATCCTATTTTTTGCAGGATACGAAAGGGACCATAAAAACGTGGTGCTAATTTTACAGACCCAAAGGCAAGAGGCATATTGCGGGATGATAACCATACTTTTTGTCCAACTTGGTAGTCAGGTGCACTCCTACGCTTCCTGTCAGCTACGGTTTTCATTTGTACCTTAGCTTTTTGTAGTTGTACATGGGCTCTTTGGTGTGCTTCTTGTAACTGGAGTATACGATTGTCTACGGCTGGTACTTTGTGTCTAAGTTGTGCTACTTGTGGAATGGTACAAGGATGTGAGCCTGTAGCTAGGTAGAAGGGAGAAAAACCTGTAGAAGAATGTACTGTATTGTTGTATGTGAATTCGGCTACGGGTAGTAGCCGAACCCAGTTGTCTTGGGCTAAGGACGTGTAACACCGAAGATAAACTTCAATAGTACGGTTTACCCGCTCAGTTTGCCCATTTGTCTGAGGTCTGTAACCTGATGACAATGCCCTATGTATGGCAAGTTGTTTACAGAGTTGTGCCCAAAAATGGGCAGTATATTGTGGTCCACGGTCTGAAACGATCTTAATGGGGAGCCCATGTAATCGATATATCTCTTTAACAAAGATGGTGGCTAATTCACTGGCTGTGGGAAGCTGTTCTAATGGCGTTAAGTGAATCATCTTGGTAAATGAATCTATCGTGACCATGATCACAGTGCACTTCTCCGAACAAGGGAGACATGTAATAAAATCCGTGGCTATATGTTGCCATGGTCTATCTGGTACTTCTAAGGGCCTCAAAAGACCCGCTGGTTTCTGGTTACTGTCTTTCATTTGAGCGCAGACCGGGCATTTTCGGACATGTTCTTGTACATCTGTTGATAATGAAGGCCACCAGAAATAACGAGAAACAAGTTCTGAGGTTCCCTTGGCTCCTTTATGTCCGGCCGTCGGCGCCTCATGAAATTGTTCGAGAACGACCTCTCGCAACTGTGTGGGAAGATACAAGGCCTTGTTCTTGAATATTAACCCGTCTTGGACGGAGAAGGAAGTGGGTTCAGATTGGACCCGGATGAAGATCTCATTGTCTTTCATGGTAGCTTGCCGTACTTGTTCATGGAACACCGTATATATAATCTTCTTTCCTGCGAGAATGGGACCGGTGCTTTGGATATCCGAGGGTTCAGGCTGATAGATTCTGGATAGGGCGTCAGCAACAACATTTTTTGTTCCGGGAATGTAGGTAATGCGGAAATCATATTCTGCAAAGAAGAATGCCCAGCGGGCCTGACGGCTGTTTCTACAGTCAGCGTTATCCAACAGTTGTAGATTTTTGTGGTCGGTTCGTATCTCTACTTGGTGTCTTGAGCCTAATAGATATTGTCTCCACTGTACACATGCTTCCCTTATTGCCATCAACTCTCGTTCGATTACGGAGTACCTCTGCTCAGTGGGACTTAGTTTCTTTGATATGAAAGCTATGGGATGTTCTTGACTTGTTTCGGGATCTTGTTGGATCAAAACAGCACCGATGGCACATAACGAAGCATCAGTTTCTACAATAAACGGTAGTGCGTTGTCTGGATGACGCAATATCGGAGCAGTACTAAATGACCTCTTTAGTGACTGGAATGCCTCTTCTGCTTGTTGAGTCCAACTTAGGAACTTATTCTTTTGTAGCAGGGTGGTGATAGGTGTTACGATTTTAGAAAAACCTTCAATGAATTGCCTGTAGAAGTTCGCTACCCCTAGGAAACGCTGTATCTGTTTCACTGTGGTGGGTGAAGGCCAGTGAAGAACGGCTTGCACTTTTATGGGATCCATCGAAACACCAGAGGACGATAGGATGAAGCCAAGATACTCTACTTGCTCCAGGTGAAAGCAACACTTATCTGGTCTGGCGTATAGCTGATTGTCCTGGAGACGTCGAAGTACGTTCAAGACGTGTCGTTGGTGTTCCTGTAAGGAGTTGGAGTAGACCAGGATGTCATCTAGATAGACCACGACATACGACTGTAGAATATCGGAAAAAATCTGGTCTATAAAACGTTGAAAAACTGAGGGTGCGTTAGCCAGGCCAAAGGGCATGACTCGATATTCATAATGTCCAAAAGGTGTCCTGAAGGCCGTCTTCCACTCATCCCCTTCTGCTATGCGTAATAGATGATAAGCGTTCTTTAGGTCTATCTTGGTAAAGACTGAAGCTGTTCTAACTGAATCCAGGATGTCTTTGATTAAGGGAAGTGGATATCGGTCCTTCACTGTTACCTTGTTAAGTCCACGATAATCAATGCAGGGCCTAAGGTCCCCTGTCTTTTTTTGTACAAAAAACAAAGATGCACCTGCAGGAGAGCGTGAATGGGCTATCAATCCATTCTGTAGGTTTTCATCTAAATACTTTTTTAGTACTTCTTTTTCGTTTTCCGAAAGTGAATACATCCTTCCAAATGGCACCACTGCATTGGGTATCAATTCTAGTCTGCAATCTACTTCACGGTGAGGGGGTAGTTCCTTGACTTCAGGTATTGAAAACATCTTCTTCATCTGATGGTATGCTTCCGGCACTGTCTCTAATGCTGCTATCATGTGAGAAACACAAGTAACCGGCTGTGGCATAACCCAAGGACTGTCAGGATCTAAACATTGGTTACGACAGAATTCTGACCCAAGAAAAAGGGTGGAGGCAGACCAATTAATGTAAGGATTGTGTCTTCTGAGCCATGGCATTCCCAGGATTATAGGGAATCTGGGTGATGCTATAAGGTCCAGTGTTATAGTCTCATGATGTTTGCCGATTAACAATGATACAAGAGGAGTCTGTTGACTAACAGGTCCCGAAGACAATGCCGAACCGTCAACTGACTCCATAGGCTGGACAGAATCCTTGTTCATGAACGGAATCTCGTATCGTTTGGCCCAGTCGATATCCATAAACACCCCGCAGGCTCCACAGTCGATGAGTGCTGAGGTCTCATATGTCTTGTCTCCATAAGTAAGTACGGTCTGGATCAGAATTAATGTGGAATCGACGGGGCTTTGACATGTCGTTAAGGTGGGAAGTGGTCTCATTTCGCTTGTCTCTTCCTTCCCTTTTGGAAACAAGCACTTTAGTTTTCCGCCTTCCTGGGTGGTTTTATTGGACAATCCCTTAGAAAATGTCCTTTCTCTCCACAATACAGGCACAGTCCCAAGGCACGTCGTCTGCGTCGTTCCTCTTCTGATATTGGACCACGTGCTACTCCTATCTGCATTGGTTCTTCTCCGGTAGTGTCAGATTTAGGGTTGTTGGTGGGTGCACGAAAACCAGAGGTTCGTGACCAGGAACTCTTGTCTTTTCGTCTCTCCGTTCGGCGTTCATTGATACGATGATCGATTTGAAGAAGTAAGGTTATGAGTTGGTCGAAGTTTGCTGGTCTAGCCACTCGTGCTAGCTCGTCTTTTAGGTCTTCTCTCAAACCTTTCTTGAATAAGGCGTATTGTATATCTTCGGTCCACACTGCCTCCGCAGCTAAGGCTTTGAATTTCATCACATAGGTCATTAGGTCCAATGGACCCTGTCTGAAGTCTAATAACAGGTCTTCGGCGGTATTCTTAGCATCAGTCTGCTGAAACATATTTCTTAAAGCTTGTGTGAAAAGTGTTTCATTGACAAGCAATGGGCTATCTGCCGTTACTAAAGGAACTGCCCAAGACAAGGCATTTCCCGTAAGATGACTGATGATAAACCCAACTTTGGTCTTGTCATTTGGGAATAACTGTGGTTTAAACGTAAAGTGGATTAAACACATATCTAGAAACTCTTTTATTTTACTAGATGTTCCATCAAATTTAGTTACTGTTCCTGCTAATGGAAGTTCAAGACTTCTGGCATTGACCACTTGTTTGAGTGTGGCATTTTCTTGTGACAATGCTTGCACTTGTACTGTTAGGGTATTTATTGCATCTACCATATCCTGATATTGGGCCATATCTGCGGTCTGAGCGGTATCTTGTTTAAGGCGTTTCAATCTGTCAATAGCAGGACGGATTGGTAGTGTCTTCTTTTTTGTAGACCGCAGATATGGCCGTTCTTCCCCTGTAGCCAGAACTGAATGAATTCAGGGCTGGCCCCAAAGGACTAACAGCTGTCTCAAGGGAAAAACCAGAATGGCAGGAAGAAAAAACCCTTGGACTTGCACTGTAATCTTGTTCACGATGGTTCAATGAATATGGCAGGTTAAACATAGAATGCAGGAAACAAAAGACAGTTCAATTTAGGAAATGCAAAAACGTCAGGGAAACTCCCTGAAACCTGAACAGAGACGGTGAGTGGGAGTAGCAGCAGGCTGCAGGATTCCAGAACTCGAGCACCTCCAGGAAGGCAACGCGATGCAGGAATGGCACAAGTCTGACTACAAACACCGGAGCGTTGAAACGCAACGTGTGTTAGTACACACCCCTTTTATACCTACTGTGATTGGCCACTTCGATCATGTGATGACCGCGGCCATCTTGGAATGGTCTAGTTTTCCTTGTGAAACAGTAAGGGGCCTCGGTTAACCCTATTACAAATGGCCGCCGCATACTCCCGGCCCACAGTGTAGCAGGACCGTTCCCAGTGGATTTGGCATTGACTGGTACGTCGCTCGGCGCAGCAGGATTAACACAGCAGGTATGACAAGACCTACGCGAGCGCGCGCTGGTGTTGGTGGTAGCGCGGGTGGTGAGCCGTGGAACCGGTTCCGGCGTCACCGGCCGCGTTACAGTTAACTGTTTGTCTGCTGGAGGGCTGCCAAGTGAACTTTTCACAGCCGAACTGGGCTCCTCTGTATGTGCTATAAGCAATTACTTGCTGGAAAGTTCACTGCCAATTGTTTTTTTTGCTTTCTTCACCAAATTTCCACCTACTGGCAGTAGCAGACACTTACATGCTGGAAATTCACTGCCAGGAAAAGAAAGCTCACTGCCAATTGTTTTTTTTTGGCTTTCTTCAGCAAATTTCAATAAGCAAGAGAACACGTACATTAAAAGGAGCTCTTAGAAGAAAGCTACTTAAAGTAGTCCGGAGCTCGCTATGGCTGACCTGTGCATGGAGAGGCCCCCCACCCTTCTTTTCGCAGTCTGGGGAGCCTAGACTCCTTTGGAAAGACTGGAAGCCTGCCTTTGACAGCTACCTCCTCGCTATTGGTGGGGAAGACTTTTCTGTCCACAGAAAAAAGGCTGTCCTGTTGAATTGTCTTGCTGAGGAGGGGAGAAGAGTCTTCCAGTCTCTGCCAGAGGTTCAGGTGGGCAGGGGCGAGGGGGATGCAAGTGATCCTTTTCATCGGGCCATCCTTATGTTGGAGAAAAACTTTGACATTGCTGCCAATGTTGTGTTGGAAAGACATTGCTTCTTTTCGAGGGTTCAGGCGAAGGACAAGGATTTGAATTCTTTTCTATCTGCTCTAAGGAACCTCTGCAGGTGGTGTGAATTCGAAGGCCTCAGGGACAGTCTCATACGGGACCAAATTGTCCGCTGTGGAAGGAACAGGAAGTTGAAAGAGAAACTTTTGACTGTCAAGAACCTTGACCTGGCGAAGACCATAGCCATAGTCCGCTCTGCAGAGGAGTCCGCCCGGGGTGCTCTGGGACTGGAGGGTGAAAGGAAGAAGATCTCTGCAGTCCTTCCAAAGAATCCCTCCTTTCAAAAAACTGGTGGCGACCAGGCTAGTGACAGGGGCAAGAATCAGGGCGACAAAAGAAACCCCGGACTCAGACGGGGTGCTTGTTTTAGATGTGGGAACATTGGTCACTTTGCCAACAACCCATCTTGCCCGAAATGCAAGAGATGGGGGCACGTTCCTAATGTGTGCAATCAGAAGGAATACCCCAGGGGTCGAGTAAGGCAAATAGAATCTGATGGTGGTGGCGAGATCTGTGATGATGCCGTAAGGTGCAATTCTGTCTCAAGGGAAGAGTGTGAGGGTGTCCCTCAAAAGATTTGCTTACAAATATCTAGGGTGGGTTCCCTTGGGCCTTGTTGCACCATGAGCATCGATGGTGTACCCATAGAAAA